>JAUUEB010493281.1:6999-18700 GCA_032362205.1 Clione limacina
ACCCTAATTATGTAATAACAATAACTATGTAAACAACCCTAATTATGTAATAACCATAACTATGTAAACAACCCTAACTATGTAATAACCATAACTATGTAAACAGTTTTGCTGACGCAAAACCATTAAACAGACAAGCTGACTTCACGCGATCTTTAAGCGAACAAACGAAATACACTTCTTTAAGACGATGAAAACAGTTACATTTAAAGCAAACTCGAACTAAAAGCCCGACTTTTCCGAATTGAAATTTAGTCAGCGCCATATACATATAAACTAGAAACATGAGTACTCAGATAGAGTACAAACCCGAAACCAAGTAAAAAATTAAATATTTACTTTATTGTACCATGTTATCATTACTTAAAACTAAAATTTAACTTCATCAAAATTTGTATTGAAAAACATTGAGAAAGTTAAATTCCTTTATGGGTTGCAATCAATAATACGCTTTAAACGATTCATTAAGGATCGTGTGCTCTGCGGCGCAATAGAACACATGTCCGCGCGATAACTTGCGCACCATTTATATTAAACGCTGGGCAGCAAGATGGAAGAAGAAAGCTGCCAATCGAGTTTTTCTCTATAATCCCTTGTTAATTAGTTTTAATCCCATATATCGGTTAATTGTTAACGGATATTTCTGGAATTAAATAGGAGTGTTCCTCGGGTCGAATTACAATATCGTACACGATTTGAAGTCAATCAGTTGTATTTTCTTCAGTTATCGGTGCCACAGACAAACACGTATCGTCACATACCCGAGCATCAATTCTCGGTCTCGGGAACATGAGTACTCAGATGGAGTACAAACCCAAAACCGAGTAAAATAATAAAACAAAATTTTTCTTATTTTACCGTGTAAGCATTACTTAAAAACTTAACTTCATCAAAATTTTTATTGAAAAAGATTGACAAAGTTCAATTCCTGCTTGGATTACAATCAATAATACGCTTTTATTAAGGATCGTGCGTTGCTGCATGGCGCACTGTCCTGCACGATAACATTGTGCACCATTGGATGCCCACGCGCAAGAAACCTGCCGATGAGTTTTCTCTATATAATCCCTTTTAATTTGTTTTGATTCCATAACTTTGTCCATTGTTAACGGATATTGCTGGAATTGAATAGGCTTCTTCGGCGGGTTGAATTACAACATTGTACGCAATTTTAAGTCAATAATGTGTATCTTTCTTGAGTTATCGGGGGCACAGACAGACAAACAGACATACATACACACAAACGCGTATTGTCACATGACCGAGAACCAATTCTTGGTTTCGGGAATGACATGGTTGTTCGTCTAACCATTCATATGGGACATTGCGTCAATACAACTACGTGTGCCTTTATAGATTTTAAAACTCTATGTCACCAATTATCGCTACTCAACTAAACAACAAAAGTACTGCAAATGGATGTCTTTTGCCTAAGAATAATAATATTATATCGTATGTCATTATTAATTCAATAGAACACATTAAACCATAATTATATTTTTTTTAACATTGATATCAATGTATATGTATACAGTAGATTCCATGGCATTATATAACGGATGGCAAAGTGGGACAATGTAGCCATCAACTGATTGTTTTATGAACGCCATCTTTAACATATTCTATTTTTGGCATTTCTGACTCATATAAATACAAACAGAAAACGAGCAATTTACAATAATTAATTCTCATGAAACAAATACTCTTGAATTTTTTCATAATTCTTCGTGTCATAACTAACACATATAAAATGAACATTCTCTGCCGGTACAAATATTTCAATAGTAGATATGATATAATGTGACAAGTGACAACACTTATTATGATGATTCATCTAACATAACAACGGTAAGGGGTGATACTATGCTTATGTTAACGAAGTTTGACAATAAATTATCTTACGATATACCTTAATAAAGAAAAGAAAACCAGCGAAGCCTCTCGGGTACCTGGTTATACTGCTGGGTAAGGACGACAGAATATTCCGAGAGAGTGCCCGTCAGGTTTTGAAACTGAACCTTCCGCATGTTAACCGTGAGCGCTTACTTCTACGCTAACACGCCAATATCTATCTTAATCTGTCATCAAACAATGTTCTTTTTCAAAAGACGTAAAATAATATAAACTACTCTAGTGTTAATAAACCTTACCTGTTCTGTATTTCCACTGTAACACACAGTATTTACACGTAAGGTGGTCAGGGAGTTTTAGAGACACATTAAAGAACTGATTTGATTTGCCTTCTGGGAGCGGGAATCTGAAATAAAAATAGAACAAGATATAAATAGGCATTATTGAACTGACTTTGTACGTAGTATCAATATATAAATAGTGTTGTGTGCCGTTCATCTAGAGCACTCTATCGGGACCATGTGAATGACAAAATGATGAGTTTTACAGAAAGAGTTATCAGATAGCATAACATGCAATTTACATGTTTTTTTAAATACAAAATGCGATTGTCATTGAGAATTACCAGGCTGAACGGTTCGAAATCAATCTAACAACGACGTGTGGCCAAAACAAGCAATGATCAGCCTGGTACTTTGATTTTTAATCGTGAACAAATAGCCTGAGGTTATGGCTTCTTTTCTAAAGTATAGAACCGAAGTCTTCTCGCTAGGTAAAAGTAAATTGTTAGATATGGCTATATCGGGCCTGTATAGTTGTATACTTGTCTGATGTCATATGTTGTCAACTGTAACTCTGGCAGTATAAATATCTAGAGTACCTTCTGAGGTCGGATAGCCGCAACCCTCTGGGTGGAGGGACGCATCAAAATGTGAAAACATGAGAGTGTAACGCAAAATCAGTCCTCTTGGTTTGCTCTTGACCAAGTTGATTCCGTCTGAATTGAAAGCAGGCGAATGATACAAACAAATCTACGAGAGTCTTCATCTATTTTGATTTTAGACAAAAACTTTCCAAATAATCAACGTTTGTTTGGGTTCTATGTTTTGCTGGTCACCTTTGCATTCAGCGCCGGCGTCTACACAATCTGAATAACACACGTATTGCCTGTACCAAATCAAATCATTATAGTCTTTTAAATTTAAGTTAGTATCCGTTAGCTTTCTTGAATTATCTAGTTAACTAAGTTTCCAACTTTAAGCTTCTTGTTCATCAAAACAAGTACAAAATCAGTATGTACCAAAAGGACCAAGTGTTGTCAATTAAAAGATGTACTGTCAATGTGATGAAATGCAACGTCTTCATGCGTTTTACACATGACAAATTGTCAGCTTATCACTTTCAATCAGAATTTTGTATTTAACCTGTCAGTACACCATAGCTTGGTGGTATCATGATAAGAGATCGACATCTCCTTCCCTGACAGTTATCCATTACTTGGGAAAGATAGCTTATCTTGAGTAATCAAGTACTCTGACGATTGCGTTACTTACAAGGGATAGTATTTGTTTAGATAAATATCGTGAAAAGCGGTGATATTACAACACAAAGAAATACTTTTTGGTTTTAAACTTTTTCTTTTGTTTTGGGAGATAAGTAGATATGGTGACATGTGTCATAGTTCAAATCTAACCGATAGCGACATAGAGAAACATTAACTTGTAAAAAGCAATATCTTAAAGTGATGGTTTCAAAAAGACACAAATAATTGATCAATGAGTTTTTATACTTCGGAGATGAGGAAAAAAATAGTGAATTGCATCTTCATTATAAAGCTGCCCGATAATGGTATTTTAGATACTTAAAATACACAATAATAAAATAATCTTACAAAAGAGGCATGCATTAGTTAACAAAATAGAGAAGTACCAAAAATCTTAGATTTCAAGATCTTCGTGACAAAAGGAACAATGACGTGTAACGTGATATGTATTATGATATTTATCGAAAACTGTAGTCCAGAGGCACCTGCTGGGTTGAATGATAGTATTTTTTGTTTTCTATTAACATAGCAGACATGTTGAGACACTACATTGCCGTCGTCAAGCATCATATTACACCACTTAGGCACTTGGATGTTTCACTCATGCATTTTACAAGATTGATTTACAAGCAATAACTTGTTGCTCAAGTTGTGCTTTCTACACAATACGGGCAAAGAGACATGCTCTGTTCGTTTAGATATTTGATCCTACTAATATAAGTGTTTTGCTTAAGAATAAGTGCAAATGCCGTTTCCTTTTTACTGGGAAAATGTTTTGTTCACACGGTGATAAGGTGAGATTGTCTTATGAAAAAACAACAACAATCATTTACTTTGACATGAACATTTGCTGAACTTGGATGGTGGCAATAATAAAGGTGAAGAGAAGCACCTAATTAAAAAAACAGGAGCATGTATGACAATTTTTATTTTAATCAACGTAACAAAAGTTGTCTTGGGTTGAGCTAATAAGCAACTAGATATGCAAAAAAACAAGAAACACATAGGGGGTAAATACTAAAGGAACGCACTCAGATAGACAGAGAAATGAACACAAAATAGACGGCATAGCTAGACAGGCAGACGGCTAAGATGACATGTCGGTACGGGGATAGATAAGTCTACTGAACCTCATTTTTCGTTAGTAGGAATACGATTGTTTCCCCAACGAACTTACATTGTCTTTGTTTTACAAATCTAACATTTACTTTCGCAGTTCATAAAAATGTGTTTAATGAGAGTCCTGACAATTTAGTATGGTTATTTAAAATGGTTTAACGAGATGACAATGACTTCTGCTCTGGTATTTTAAACTGATGTTCTCCTTATAGGTAAGCCAGAGTGGCTTCGTTGTTTTTCTTAAACAGAGTACTTTCTGAAGTAGCATAGAGCAAAGTGCTTGGATTTAGAGACGCACAAAATTATAAACACATGAGAGCGTAAGGATGTTATTACCGCAAGATCAGTTTTCTTGATTTGCTACCGTCTAACTAAGTTGAATTTGTCTATTTGATATCAAGCGTATGAAAAAGCAAGTAAGCAGACAAACCAACAACACATAAACTAGCAACCGTACGAACAAACAGACAAACGAACAAGCTATCTTGGACAAAAATATGTGATATCAGAGCGTAGTAATGTTTGCCAAAAACAACACTGTTCATGAAACGAGTCTCCGTACTTCGTTTTTACTAAATATCTACCACATATAAATAGAGGTCAAGACAGGTGCAAATGTTTTTGCGGTGCTGCTGTATACTGAAAATGTAGTCACACATGATGAGGTTTAAGTTAGGAAAATTATTTCCCCAATGGTCTAAGTCTAGTATAATATGTTTATTATTTGTCGATCCTTCTTTGAAGAGACACATAAAGACCTCCTTAAGGATGTAAAGGTTATGAAGGCAGGGGTTGTCAAATGTAAACACAGTGTAAATGACATAGGTTTATGGCATAATATTTATATTCAGTCACAGATATAAAGAGATTATCAAATTCATTGGGACAGGAGAGATTGTGTATTTTACAAAAGATGAGAACGGTTTTTGTCTGAATGGATATCTGAAAATAATCTGGTTGTATTTGAATTTTGAGATGTGTTTTGAGAATATTTAACATTGGCTGTCTTTGGGAGAATCACAAGGAAATGACAAAGACAAGTGGAACTTTGAATGTAGAATAATTCATTTGACACACACAACGCTTTTTTGTCTACTCCATATTAGCAAAGTATGACCCTCAACTCTATGTCTTGTATCTAAACATTACGCAACTATGTTTGATCAAAACATTAATCTTTGACATTGAGCTTCAATGAAACAATATTAGCATGATCCATCACAATCACTGTATTGACGTTAAATGGTTGAATATCTTAGTAGATCTAACACTTCTTCTTTAAGGTGAGCTTCGACATCAGCACTTACTTACATTAATGGTGATATCTTGAGACGTTACAGCCGATCATGCGTCTTGCGGGCGAAGTTGTGTTTGTAGAGTCATTGCTGACAGCCTTTCCCCTTGCTGTTTTGTCTTAAATGGGTCCAGTAACTGCAAGTTTTTCGATTGTCTCATGACAGTCTATTTGACCAAAATCATTTGTCTCCTCTCCATTATCTTCATCAAGCCTCTCTCGTTGCCCATCCCTTAGCACAAGTAGCACTAAAATCCCTGCTTTTTGTGAATAACATTCTGGAGTTGGCTTTTGAAATGTTTGGCCGTAAAATAGTCAAGAGTTTTTGTTGGTAAATGAAATAGGTCTAGAGAAAATTAAAAACTGTTGATGATAAACAAAGGGCAACCCACCAAATAACAGTACCGAAAATACGATATTAGATCCCTATTCTATCCAGTGGATATAGCCAGCACATAAAATATAACATAAAGGAAATATAAAATAATTATTGGGAATTAAATAACTTAACCAACAAAATTACATTCCATGAAAAGCATAAGCATCGAGATCATTGAAGCATTTGTTCATCTTTTCTACACGGAGTTGGTAAATTTAGCTCACAGAGCTTGGAGGAAGTAAGACATTGGAAGAGTTTATTCATGATGGTTGTGGACCAGTCTTCTTTCCTTTTCATACCAAAGATGAATGGTCGGGTTTAAACCAGAACTGTTGGGTAGTACGTTTAGTAGTCGTTTTATGTTTGCCTGTTGGATGAAATAACGTACCACCCTTGCACGATTAGATCAAGCGATGTAATTTTGAGATATTGCAATACCTCCAGTTGGCCTGCAGGGTTGGTGTATAAGGTCTGCAATGTTTTAGTGTTAACGAACGTCTCCTTACAGAAACGTTCTCATTTTCGTTTATCTTCATCCACCGTACTACAATCTTTAAAAATGCAAGCATCAATGTTCATTTTTAATATAGATTTGTATCACAATTAAGGTCACCACCCCGATGGAGGATTGGCTCACCAAGGCATCGAAAATACAAGAAGCAAAGCTGCCTAAGGAATCATACAATTATCTTCTCATAACAAAATGTAAAATGTACTTCACTCAATTTATTTTAGTTGTAGCTTAAGATCAAAATAAACGGCTGAGTTAACCTCCTTTTAATGTTAAATTAAAGCTACTTCAAAAGATTCTTATCTTTCAAATAAAGTACACAGTATGTGTTGTTTAGGTACTTTCCGGAATATATTGGACTGTAAAATTTGCCATTTGCCGTAAGTAAAATTCCAGCAATTCGGATCTAGGTCATCTAAGTTCATCGTTGGAGGTCCGATCAAAATATAAGCAGGTAAGTCTGTTATATATGTTAAATAAGGACTCAAACCTGATTTTAAATGATGGTATTCTTCATTTAATTAAGTAAAATAGCAACATTTCGTAACAGGATATTTGAGATAATCGAAAAAGTGGACAATAAGATAGAGAGACAGTTTAGAAGTTCTAGATGTTTTAAGTCTATAAATTACACCCAAAACAGCCTTACCAGGTGATAAAATAACGACGTAGTGAAAGATTCAATCAAGTTTTAATGTCCTTCAAGTCTTTTGATTTTCTCTTTAAGTCTCAGTATTTACTATGATATTACCTATTTCCGGTGCTTTTGCAAAGACCATTGAGGATGCCATCTCCTACAGGTGTTCCAATTGATTACCACACGATCACAAAGCTTTTTGCCAGACGTTTCTCAAAGACTAGCATGTTAGATAAGAATAAATTATGTGTTTTGTAAATAAGCTCAAATAAAAGAAATCATATTACCGATGTAGGTATGGACAAAATACACAAAACAAGTAAAGGTTCCAAGGAAACTACTTTTCAAACACATACAATCAAACAAACATAATTAACTTCAAAGATAAAAAGATAAATACATTTGACTTAACTTGTCGATGCTTGAAAGGAGGTAGTTGGAATGATATCAACTGAGAGCGTATGCAAGATTGAGATAATTAACAGGCAAAATAACCATAAAAACACCAAACAATGTAATCATAATAAAGTTAAAAGGAAATGTTTAGAGAAAATTGTCTGAAATCTTATCGATGATTGATATCTTTTTGATAACATGATTCAAGTTAACGTACATACAATGTGTGTTTCTTATCTATTTTTTTCTAGATTAGTAGGCGTTCTCTCTGAGGAAATTAAAATTAGAATTGAAACCGATAATTCTAGATAAAATTAACCTTTCAAACACAAGTGATTCATATAACAAAAAGACGAAGCCTGGAAAAAAAGTTATCACCATTTATAAAGACCTAAAGGTAGTTTCACCTACAGCATATATTAACCAAACTTTTGCTATGTCATGTGGACCGTTATGATACATACACTTCAACGTGTTCATCTTACCTTTACATATAAGGTTGGATTTAAGATAAGTTACCCTTTTTTTCGAAATAATTATTTTCATACACTTTATTTTCTGTTCATTAGTTACTTTTCTAGTGTATCATAATAATATATTCTTTTGATACATTTGTGAAAATATGACGACTGGTCAGAAAGTGTCAAACATTATTTGAAACAATTAAAAAAGTGTCTTTTTGCAATGTGTACATCATTTGTGTCAGTCAGCATCCAATCATTGTAATACAAAATCGTATTTTCATTTATTTATTGCCATGTAAGATTGGAGTAAGGATACAAGGGTCGTACATCAAGAATCGGAAGCCCGTCGCACTTCCTTTTAATATTAGACGACCCTTGATCTTCCGTCAAATAATGCACTCATGAATTGTCTTTTATTTTGATTATATGACTATGGCGAGTAACTGAATAGGTCGAAAAACCACCTGTTGTCAAACAAGTATTGTATTTGTTTTATTTTGTTGTAAGGCTACAATATCTAAATGATCAATGGAAATTTTAATTTGTGTATTTTTCTGTATTATTTTGTATTCTTCTGGGCCTCTAACTTTGAAATGTGAAAACATTGTTTCCATGTTTATTTTTATTTTCAACAGTAAATTGTTTCTTGTTGTTTGTGTTATTAAGATCAATTTACATGAAGTCTACACATAATAGGTTTGATCATCTTAAAATATAATTGCCTGTATAACGATACCATTGAATACTTCAAAATGTCTTCGTCTCGCATAACGGGCTGCAATAACGCAAATAACATGCAAATACCCAATTATCAGTAACTGGTTTGTCCTAGGTCAGTCAGCCAGTGGTCAGTCAGAAAAAAGCGAATGGACACTATATGGTGCATAAATGGCCAGTCAGTGCAGTGGTAAGTTATTATTCATTTACTGACCAGTCAGTGCAGTGGTCTGTAAATGGCTATTACGTGGTCAGAAAGTGATCACAAAGTGGTTTTAAGTGGTAAAGAAGTGATCAGGAAGTGGTCAACAAGAGGTCAGTATGTGGTTAGACACCGCAGCGGTCAATAAGTGGTCAGTCGCTTCAATGAGTGGTCAGTAGGTTATCATTTAGTGGTAAATAAGTGGTCAGATAGTGGTCAGTAAGGTTTGTATCAGTGATTGGTAGTAGCCAATTGGTCACTTCTAAAAAAAACGTTGTAAGCCTGTGGTAAGTTTGAAATAACGTTTTTATTATTTGTGACCTCTAAGTTACACAACCTGACGTGTGAGAGCAAATGATATTCTTACAAATGAGGTCTAAAACAAAACTAAAAAACCTGTCATTCTAAAAATATAATGTTATACAGAGGTAACAATATAAAACACGTATACTTATTTCTGTCCATATTTTTTAACAAATAAATTTAGTTCGGGCTAAAGCTATGAAATGCAGCAAAAACCAAATTAGCAGACATGACCGTAATTACTTAAATAAAGAAAACTTTCATTCTGGAGTGAACATTGTGTGACACATAGCGGGTCTAATGAGTGCCAAATGTCGTTCATTTTTTTGTCTCATTACATTTTTAGGTAAACTTCTGCCATTGTTTAGAAATGCGTGTCAGCTATTCGCCTATGTTGTCAAGAATATTGATGATTTCAAAAAGGTGAAAAAGGAATCAAATGAAGTTAGGAAAAGAAAACCAGAAAACGATGAGGATGATTGGAATCCGTCAGAGATCGTAATTTTAAAAGAAATAAGGACGAAAAGCAGATGAAAAAAATAGAGAAGAAAAAGGAGAAAGAGAAAGAGTAACAACGTCCAAGAACAGTCAGTACAATTAGTATTGAACATGTCAAAAATACTGTGACTATAGAACAGGTTTCAACAGTCACAGATATCGTGCCCCGGGAAATGATGTGCACTAGAATCCCGGAAATTCTTTTATATTTGTATATCGTAGATGTTATTATACTGTTTCTTTTGTATAAATAATTATTCGTCTATATGCTTCTTTGTATCTACGTTGCTTTGTATAGTGTGGCAAGCTACCATGATCCAACGAGATTTAGCGGAACCAACGATGATGCTGATCATTATCTGTAACAAATGCTTTTCGCATTCGGGTCTGGAAACATAAAATCAATTCATATCCCCAGAAATGTATGATTTTAATGATAATGCTACTACACTGATTGAGCCTCGGGGTGAAACATGTACTTGTTCTGGTGCATTGATGAGATATCTTGGGACTGGGCTTCGTCTACGTCACTTAGTTAATAAACAGATAATGATCTTAAAATTGGTCATACTAACCATTTCCGGTTTGCTGCACATTGATGTAACTACCTCTGTGTTGTTTATTTATAATCTCATCAATTCTTAGTAAAAAATTAAATTGAAGAAACAAACAATTCAAACACATAAAATATGATTTTATATTTTACTGAGCGAAGAAACATGCTTTTCCAAAAAAAATAATAGACAATTAAACTAGACAATTCAAAAACTGATAACACTTCCAACCAAGAAATAATCTTTCGCCTATTTTATTTTTCAACACAGTATAACAGGCTAAAAAACATGTCATACATAGGACTGTTAAACCAATGATCAAGGAATTGTTCTATTATTACGCCTGGCATCAACTTATTGTGTTAAAACAATAATAAGTGGGTAGCATACTTGAGTATACTTAAAAGCGTATCTATGGCATTCTGTAAAACATATAAACATTACGTCCTAATATGCATAACGTGCATTCTTAAAATGGTTAACAATAAGTTTAATGATGAGTTTTTAAATCTGTTTTGAAAAAGTATATGTATCAGTAAACATTACAAGCATATACCTGCGTTTGATTTTGACATAACGACCAAGGTGCCCCAATCACGATTAACTACAAACATACTTTACAAAATTGGTCAACAGTTCATAATCTTTAGAAATGCTTTACTATTAAAGGTATCTCTGGTACTTCATGTGCTGACACTACTAGAACAAATGTTTATGTAAAACTGATTAAGTAATCTCTTAATACACTAGGGAAGCGTATGATGTTGGTCATAGTGGGCCATGTGTTTAAGGTTTACACAAGTTGGTTTACAGCTCTATAATTGGTACAGTGTCTGCGCTAGAGACCCGTGTAAACATACTGGCCAACTGCACTATGCATGGAGAGCGAACGAAAACGTTTATGAACCGCTAAACTTTTTAGAATAGTCTACGTCTCTGTATGTGTGTGAATCTGTTCCTGATTTGTTCATAGGAATGTTTAGGGCAGAATGATAACCTTCAATATATGCACCTAATTTGTTTATCCATTTTTCCTTTTTATGTTCCGTTTTTTACCCACAAACTACCGAATTTAGTTTTCTTTGATTACCCTCAATAGTAGCTTGTTTTATTTTCTTTAATTGTTTGAAATGTAATATAGATATGTCATCAGTAAAAACAACTGTATTTCAGTATGATCACGTTATAAACAAAATAATACCAATCATTTTATAATTGTAAATAAAACCCAGC
>JAUUEB010493282.1:0-10607 GCA_032362205.1 Clione limacina
CATTGACAAATAGACTTAAAATGATGATGATGATGGTTCTAGTTTTTTTACTACGGACTGGAGTTTCTTTGTAAGGCATAGTCGCATTGTTGGTTTCCATTTTTGTAAGATGAGGCGTTTGCAAGGATTGAAAACTTCACTTTTGGTTCATGTACAAATCCTGCCTCCCATTCATGTCTGGCCAGGACAGGATGGTGTTAGCCTTACTGATTTTTGTTGAATAAGATATATCTTGGGAGCAATATTTATGGTGTTGTGTCTATTTAATTTATCTTGACTCATCAAACTTACTAATGTAACATTTGTGAGGTTCGGTTAAGCTCAACATAAGGTACTATATACTCCTATAATTTGAATTTATTTTCTCCTCTGCTAGAACTTGTCTTCTATTAACATCTAAGAGGAAAATTGAAACAGTATCTTTAAATGGTGGAATTGCAACAAACGGCTTTGTTATTCAGTAAGTAAGAGTGTTCTGCCCCAGTAAGGTTAAGTTCTCTGCTTGGATTGCAAGGACATGGGTTCAAATCCTATCTCACAGACATTTTTCGTGAACTCATTGTGAATCAAGGTACAAGCGTTATGTCTATTCAATCTATTTGTAATGTCATAAGCACAACAAATATTCAGTACTGAAACATGAATTTTTTGTGTGAAAACTTATATAACAAATAACAAAAAATGTCAATCTTTCAAAAGAATGCATGGTGGCTTAAATGTCATTATTTTAGCTCTTAGTTGCCATAAGGACAAAGAAAGACAAGCCACCAACTTCATGGTCACAAAAGCTTTTGTTTTTTCTCAACTTTACTCGAGCTCTAGGTAACATAAAGTTACACAATACATTTAGTCTTACCTTTGAAGCTCCCATGAGTCTAAGGAATTTGTTGTTTCTTGATTTATCACCAAGGTCAGCAGTTTCCCAACTGTTTGCAGAATGAACCTGGGAATAAAATATGAACAAAAGTGAATAAGACAAAAAACTGTTTTGAAATGTGATGAATACAGTGGTTGGTTGTATGTCTTAATCTTAACATTTTAAAATCACACATTGAAAACAGGCACTGGGCCTTTCTAAGACAGAGTCTGCGATGTTTCCTGTCTCCTTTCTTCAACCACAAAGAGCTCACAAGGCAGTGAGGTGAGGCAGGTAGTACTGACTGACATACATAGCAGTAGCAGGATCACATGCCTTAAGGCAGTGTATATACAGTGGGACAGTCAAACACCTTAACAGGCAAAGTGCTTGCATTGATATAACCAGGATGCGGTATACTATAAACTCGTCAGTAAGACTTGGGATAGGTTGAACACATCAGCAGAAATTATAAAAAGAGGGAGACCATTGAGTAGATGAATCTCCCACAGCAACAGAATTAGTTCAAGCAGGGAAAAGGATAGAAGATATCTCTGTAGGGTTTTCTCCTTAGCCTTTCCCTTGCCAGAGGTACCAAAAAGGCAGTGAGGACAGGTGCAGGTAGAACCGTTAAAGTCATCTGGTAGCAAGTGTAAAAGACACCTTAAACCAACAACTTATTGAGCCAACACATCAATATCAAGTATTAGTTATGCAACAAATTTAGAAACATTGGCTCTCTTGGAGCAAACACCAACAGAAATAAGGAGCAGAATGCATCCATCTCAACTGTTATGTAAAGAATACTTTAATTGATTGGTGAATAATATTAAAATATGTTTCACAAGCACATTATTTTCACAAGTTTAGTAATTCCTTTTAAAGCACAATAATTAAATAAACAGCACAAAAGTAAACCTAAGAATATTGATAAAAACTCTGATTATCTAAAAAAAAAAAAAAAAAAAGGGGGGGTACATAGCTTAAGGTAATGTGACAAAATGGCAGCTAGTGATCTGGGCAGGTAAGCCATCACAGTGGAATCCATTTGACATCAATGGGGCATCAGAATCTTTTTTTATTATAATAGTAATAGATTTGTTTACAAAAATAGATTGCCAGAGTAAGATAAATTCTACAAAGGACAAAGGCATACCTTTTTTGGGCGACCAGGTTTTCTCCCTAAAACTTCATTTTCCATAGCAGTGAGTCCTTCTTCTCTAAGTTTTTTAGAGGTGCAGACAGTACCAGGTTTACGTCCACGTATTTTTTTAAATGGTCTGCCTGGCTTTCTTCGAGGGGGAGGAGCCTCCTCTACAGTTGTATTTTTATCTTTGGGTGTAGCTTGGGCATGTCCAGGTTTCTTTTTGAATTGTCTGAGTCGCTTTCTGCAAGGGGGAGGAGTCTCCTCTGCAGTTGTACTTTTATCTTTGGGTGTAGCTTGGGCATGTCCAGGTTTCTTTTTGAATGGTCTGAGTCGCTTTCTGAAAGTGGAAGGAGTCTCCTCTGCAGTTGTATTTTTATCTTTGGGTGCTGCTTGGACATGGCTTTGATGTTCTCTGACATTTGACTGTACTCCATATACTAAACATTGCTCCTGGTCAACAGATGAGCCATCCAGAAGTGAAAAGACAGTTTTATTTTGATCTTGATCAAGTACATCAGAACTTTTTTCTTCCGGGATTAGCATATCTTCATCACAATGCTCAAACTCAGGATCACACATAGATTTAAGATAAGGATCATACACTGTTTCATTAAATCTTTTCTCAAAAACATTAAGCCAATAAGTTGACTCTTTTTTTCGCTTTGAGAATGGTATGGTTCACTGTAAGCTTGTTCATCTACTGGTTCACTTTTTATGCTTTCAGTATTTAAGTTTGAATCTACATTTGAACCAAACAGCCCTGTCTGAGAATATGACATGTTCAATACAGATTTATGCTGCTGTTCAGAACATTGTGCTTTAGGAATATATTCATCAGATATAAGAAATTGCTGAGATTGTTCATTTAAGGGCATGTTTGTGGTTTCATTGGTTGAATAGTTACAAGATAAAGTTTGGTTGTTCATTTCTTCCTGGGCATGTTTACTGGAAAGGGTACCATTCAGGCCCCGTTGAGCTGACACAAAGCAAAGCTTTGAGTGATAGTTTGATTCTTCTCCAGAGTTGGAAGCGATCACTTTGGGTGCTGGAAAACTTGATGTATTATGAGTCTGAAATGATACTTGGTGATTATTTCTTGATTGTGATTGCAATTGAGAAACAGGAGAACGGGCAGGATCTTGCATTGATCTAGACTGGTCTTTTTTCGCCAAGAAGCTATTGCTCAAATATGTTACAGAATTTGAACTTTTCAACATTTTTTCATTTAGCACATAGTCCACTTTGCTTCCACTGTCAATATTGATGTTGATATATCCAATGATTTCAATCCCAGATTCAAAGTCCATAAATTGATTACATAAAGTGAGAATGGATCGACCAAGACTTCCAATCAAGCGATTAGCAGCAGAATCTACATCAAATCTTACAGACGACATTGTCTTTGATGCAGTGATAGTCACAGAATCAGCCAAACGGGTATCTACCTGAATCAATTTCAATGAAAAAATATTTGTTATTTTAGCAAATTATAAATATTTTTCACTGTTATCCTTTTGCTGAATACTGGAGCAGTAATACAGCTTCTCGAATGCTCACTCAGGCAAACCCGCCATATTTATAACAAAACTGATTTTTCTATAATTTGTTATTTCAAATACAAAACTTACCACTAGCCGGTTTACCCAACGTTGCCCAGGTTCACACATGCAGATAAAGAAAAATACACTAAATAAGCTTTTCTTACAGTCGACCGATTGTCACCAAAAGCTTAACCACATATATGGTAATATTTGCCAACATTTTGCTCAAGTTTCAGATTGATCGAGTCAAAACTGTTGTTGTAATCCCATTGCATACACATTTAAATGGTGCGATTACTGAGAATATATATATTTAAAAAAACTAAAAAAGCGAATAACTTTTCTTAAATTCGACCATAGACAAGATCTGCAGGAAAGCAAACAGAAGAAGGCACTTTGGTTCACAGTGAAAAGCTACCAGAAATCCTTTTGATTTATGTGTCTCAAACAAAATTTGATTGTGATCTTTTTCTGAAACTATTAATTTCACCTTGGTATCAAAAGATATCCTTTTTAACTATGTTTTCAAGTCTTGTAAAATTAAAATTATTAAAGATAATTTTGAAGTAATTTCCATCAATTTCCTACTGTTAAAGTTGTCTCAACTATAACATACACCAAAAATAAAAAAAGTGTATTTATTTCTCTTTCTGCATGCACATTTACAAAATAATGTCTGAGTTAAAATTGGTGAAATGGAATCAGCAAAATTACAACTTACGTTTTAATTACTACTTATCAGCAGATTTTACTCACTAGCTCACAGGTAAACTAGGTCACAGCTCAGAGGCCAGCTCTTGCTACAGGTCACAAAAAAGTGGGTATATTCCTTTACAGTAAATTTCTTGATATTTTGATCATGAAAATGACCATAACTCAGGAACTAATACATATAGACTAATACAATTTATAGTTTTCTTATTTTTTTTCAGGCTGAAACAAATGAGCCTAGTTTCAGGTTGATGAGACAATTTTAGAAATCTTATCAAATTACCAAACAAAACCTTAGGCTTCATCAAAAGAAACTGATAAAATATTCAAAATTTAAAGAGACTGTATAAATTTAGATCTGCTCTAGAATACTCATGCACAATATTGGACCCACACATAGAAGACAATATAAACAAACTAGAAACAATCCAAAGAAATGCAGCAAAATTTGTTAAGAAGATTATATAGTAGGCATATCAGTGTCACAGCTATGATGGAGAGTTTGAAATGGAAACCACTGCACACAAGAAGAATCAATCAGAAAAGACTTAGTTAACTATAAAAAATCATAAATAATTTAATGGGAATCCCAAACGACTATTTACCTTTTAACCAAAGAGCTTAGAGACACAAGCACTCAAAATAGATTTAAGTAAAAACTTCAATGAGTAGACAACTATAAATTTTCATTCATTCTGAGGACAATAATTGATTGGAATAACCTAAGTGAAACAAAGGTCAGCTGCCAAATAGTATCTTTGTTCAAGGCAGACGCATATGTTCAGAGGTTTTAGGTTTATCTCTTTGGACAATTTTTACTTAAAAAATGAGGTACCTTGTAGATCGCACCTTTGACGCACCTAAGCCATAGCAACGAATCTGTTTTTAACCTCAAATTCATCAAGAAATACTCAATAGAATTTTATAAAAATTGGTATGGTAACTCATTAGGCAATGATGAACAAAATGGTATGTGAATGAGATTCGAAACTGAAAGGAATTAAAAGAAAAATCGTGCTTGCGTCAAAAGCTCATGTGCGTCAAAAGGTCCGCACTCGACTGTAACTGTCTACATCTACAACTGTCCAGTAAAATACAGATACAGGTTTCTGTGACGTCTTTTTCTCTCCAAATGGTAATAGGGGTAGGCTATAAAAGAGTGATGTTTCAAATCAAAAGGGTCTCCACCTGATATGATGCAGGATACTTTTTTGAGCATTTTGGTACTATTTCTATTGAAATCGGACAAAAACTTAGATAGAGTCGCCCTAAAATACTATTTTGGAGTTTGGAGTCTGACGCTAGTATTTTCATATTTACGTCAATACAAAACGGAGGAATATTTCCTACCCTCAATCCAATGTAAATATTTTTGTGTGAATCATCAAATTTAACTATTTTTGGGTTGCTAAATCTTATTCTGGTGTCAAAAATGAATGCGACCAGTTCCCACGAAATGATGCCACCCAGAGTTTATAAAGATTAGTTGATAGGCTTGGTGCATCAAAGCTGAGGTCTAAAAGACTATTCTACAAGTACAAGGGTCAATCAAGGAAGGTATCTACCTCTTCTGCTTCTACGTTTTTGTCCAACTTTGTCTTAGTTGCCGTCGTGGAGTCAACATCGCAAACATCAGGAACCGTCGGCTCGCTGCTCATGATTATATAGTATATTAAGTCTTGAAACAGCTGTTGGATAATAATACTAATAAACAGTTCACAACTAACAGGTAAAAACACAGCGAAAACTTTATGTCGGCTCGGTAAAACGAATCTAAAACTAGAATCTACAACACAACACTGTAAATTCTACACTCATTTGAGAGTTATCTCCCTTTCAGATATGTCTGATGTTTTCAAAGATATGGGCTAAATTCACTTTCCAAAGATACCATGTGTAAAATAAAGATTCAGACAGTTACGGTTAGTGAAGCCACGCCACAGACCATTTGACTGCTGGCCAATGGGACGCCTCCAACAGACATGTTCTCAAGTGACAGACCTTTGACTACCTTGAGGAGGAGAACTCTGTGGTTCACAGTGTAGTATGCTGCTGTCAGGTCAACAAAAACTGCACATGTGATTTGACTTGATTTAAAGCCGTCCTCGATATGTTGGGTCAAGTTGAATAGTTGGTCACAGCACCATATCCCTGATCTAGCGTCAATTTCTGCTCTACTGTGGGGACATGTGGGCCATTATCATGCGCTCATGGAGTTTGTATAGGATGCTCAAGAGAGAGATTGGGCGGTAACTATCTTTGTTCTTTTGGTCTTTTCTTTGGTTTCAACAGAGCTACAACACCTGCTCTTATCTCTGGCTTGGGAATGTTACAGGATTTTGCGCAACTATTAAAACATTATCCCATTATCTTGTCCTTGTGCCAAAGTGCTGCAGCACCTCGGTTGTAAGCCCATCGAGCCCAATGGCTTTCCGGGGTTTGAAATGTGACATGGCTTCTTGTAGTTCCCTGTCGATGCACGGGTCAAATTGGTCTTCGCTGTCCTGCATTGTGTGGACCATTTCACGCTTTGTATCACTGAGGTGTCCTTTCTCTTTGTTGGCTGGTTTTCCACTTCGTAGCAGTTTGTTCGTCACTTCATTAGGCTGCACCTACTCTTGTTTGAGGTACTCTTTTCGTTATTGAGTTTCTTTATTGTAGTCCATGCTTTTTTGCTGTTGTGGGTCATGTCTGTGTTGCATATCATTTGTTGCCATCGCTCAGGTCTTTCATTAGCGGTTGATGATGTGAGGGCCTCGCTGAGTTCGATGGTGTTTTCGGCAAACGGATCTGTGTTGTAGGCTTGTTTGTTTGCTGGGTTTGCACTTTGGGATCACAAAGCATTTAAAAAATATTATCAAAATATGATGTCTATTATTTTTTTCAATATTTTAAGGTTAAAATTAATATTTTAAAATTATCAACAAAAATCTCAAAAAGTTGAAAAAATGTTTTTTAAAGCTATTGAGACTGCTCGGAAACTACTCGGAAATAACTGAGTGGATACTCTACTCGAGATAATTGTTTGTAAAACTACTCCTTTCGAGTAGTACTCGAGCGATTTTGTTGATGAACTACTCGAACAGTAATCGAGTAGTTGAAATTGTCAACTACTTCTACTCCACTCGAGTAGCCACCAAACAACTCGACCCCAACACTGGTTAATTTACAATACCAACTTTTTTTAACAAGGTGCATCACTTATTGTTTGCCCTTGAAACGTCATTGAGGTAAAATGTACACATGAATATTTTATATCATTAATATCTGAGCTATGGAAGTTTCTAAATTAACGCATTTAATGTCAAATAAAGGTAATTTGAGGAACTTTACAAATTTGCAAAATGTTGCTAATGAGTTAGCTTGCATATTGATGAATATTCATGGGAAATCTCAAATTTTTAAATATTTTAAAAAATATTAGCGAAATGTGTCTTTATGTTGTCTCTTGTTTAGCCGTTATTGAGGAGATCAGATATTTTTCGAGAACAGTATTGGGAAAAGTCAGTTTTAATCAACTTAAGGTCAACTTTGCTACAATTTATTTTAGCACTGATGTATAAACAAATACTGTGCACATTTGTGTTACTTTAGTGATTCGGGGGAATCTGAAGTTTAATAGAAACTTGGACCCTTTAGTAACATAGCTTCTGGGACCCCATTTCTCTAAGGAATTTTTAAGAACAACATTTAAAATCACTGGACCATTCATTTGCAACTGGTGTCAAATCTCTGTGGTTTGTTCTTTAGATGTCATTAAGTGCCAATTTATACATACACTTCATAGATATTGAATATAGAAAGTGACAAAAGTTTTATAAAGCTAAAGTTTCTAGATGTATCAATTTGGTGTCAAATAAACACTTTTATAACTTAAGAATTTGTATCAATCTGATAATTAGCTCATATCTATAAATATTTAATTATGAACAAAGTGAACACTTAAACAATATTGAACTAGAGAGTTAAACAATCAATTATGAATTAATCTACACCAACTTTGCGAAATCAAATATGAAGCATGTGTGATTTTTCTACACGTTTGTAACATATTTACGTATATGAAACTCTTTTGAATATATCTTCTTCTGGATCAAATGAAAAGATCTGATACAAATAGATTTAAAGTAAAGAAAAACTGGAGGCACTTTTCAAACCGACATTGCCAGCAACGATTTAGTGTCAGTAGTTTCAAAAGCGAGATGATTAAGTTTTTCACTGCAGCAATTCGAAACACTAAAAGTACTATACATACAGATGAGGCAAACATCGCGTCAGGCATGGTTTTCAAAGTCTGCATCCCAACATCAAACCAACATTTAGATGAAAGCGCATCTTATCAAGATTTGAAACCGACATGACACTAAAACAGTATACCCCAGATTAAATATAATCTTTCATTATCAATGCTTTTGACTTCAGATTTGTAAAAAAAAATACAACTCTATAAATCAGTTTGGAAGTTTAATCCCCTCAGACGACAGTGATAAGTTTGTTTATGTGCTCAACATCCTATTATGTGAATGCAGGAATGACTAGCAGTAGAGCATGGCTTTAAGATAACATACTATTCTAGATGCCATGAGCAGATCGGAGGTTAGTGAGCTCATTGAATAGTTAACAAACCCAGTTGAAACGGTCATATTATCTATCAATATAACCAGGGCTTAATGGATAGGCGCACAATTTAAAAACAAATGGGATCGACATTAAATATAAAACTGGCCGTTTGGAATTGGCATCACCAAGTATGAGCTAGCTTGACAGAATCAGCAATCGTCAAAGCCATACACTTATGCTCATTCACGATAACTGACTTGTTGCCAAAAACCTCAATACTATGAGAAACCTATAACATACAAATACTGTAATCTAGAAGTGCTCTATTGCTCACAATACAATTATAAAACTTATGTTTCACAGTAAGCTTAATTAAGAAATGTTTGATTAAAATAACAGACAAGAAAGCGTTCATATAGAAGTAGAGTCCTTTTATCAGTGCATGTTCATCTTTGTTTGATCTAGGGGTTTTATTGTCGTTGTTAGAGAGCAAGAGATATACATACGCAAATTTGTACCATAATGTATCTATCTTTCCATTAATTTGCCTATCTAATTATTTTTCTGTCTGCCATCCAATGCACTCGAACTTGTTTTCCTCTTTCGGTTCTTTTAATATCTCTTTACGTATACGAATTAATTCGTGCAATCAATCATCCGACTAGAATGTACATTTCATCTCAGGCACGTAGCCAGGGGCATGGGGAACCCCCCCATTCGAGCCACACAATTTAAATTGTACCACACCATTTCAATATCCTGGTTACGCGCCTGTTCCATCTTATATATGGGATATCTTCTGTAAATTATGCACATGTTTATTTTCTGTTTTAAAAACTACCGTTCATACAACGCCGGCTCTACTAGTAGCAATAAAGTAGAACACTAGCCCATTTTTCGATTTTCTTAGACTTAAGATTTAGAGCCACCTACTTCAATAAACTTATTTCTGACATCGCAACTGAATCATGTAGTTTGTATAACATTACACACATATTAAGAATAAGATAATGATTTTTTTTGGGGGGAAATGAAACCTCTATCTTTAAGGCCAAGGTCAAATGACGTCATTTAATATGAGAGAATAAACAGATTTCCTGATAATAGTGATTCAAGCAATAAGTTAGACTCAAAGTGTTAAGCGTGGTACTTTTGGTATGATTTTAGAAAAAATATATTTCGCTATTTTACTTAGCATGAAGGTTCAACAACTTTGAAAATGGCCGCTGTAAATACTTTTAAACTGGCCATCATTTTTAAAGTGTTTGCTGTAGATATTATACACCAAATTTGTATTTCGATCTAAGTAAATCAATGTATACAATCGAGCACACCAATTTTCGATCTATGGAAAAACAAATGAGTAAAGTATTGACTTCTTATTAATATAAGGAAAACAGACCGTAAAAGGAATTTGAACCACGGTCTCCCACATAGTTATCAAGCCCTCCTGAGGTTTCAGTACTCTCTTAAAAATGTGTTTCATCTTAAGTACATAAATAAATATAACGGTTAAAATATTTCAAATCGTTTAAATTCAATCCTCACGTGACGATGAGCCAAAAAATATCAATGTCCTTTTATATTCAAAAGACGTTTTTCAGATATTTGTATAGCATCTCAAGTTTTACCCTAAGCTCCATTGTAATATATAATGCTTAAATACACAACTAAAAAAACCATTACTCTATAACTGCATACCACGTTTGCATCAAATAACTTTAAAATGGAACTTAACACATCAACACACATTTTCATTTTCAACCCGATTTTAATATTTATTTATCTTGAA
>JAUUEB010493304.1:0-10607 GCA_032362205.1 Clione limacina
GGGTAATATATTGTAAAGCGCATTGAGCAAGTCGTTGACCTGGAAATGCGCTATATAAATGCTCTATATTATATTATTTTATCATTACACACATTGCCTAAGTAATTCTATAGAATAGCCGCATTTCATACATTGTCGGTGAAATATCATCATCATCATTTAAAGTCCCAAGTCCATGTATCATAGGTTAGACTAACAGTGAAATTACACCTCTCCACAGCTCATGGTCAAGTGCAAGATTCTTGTTGATGCCTATCATTACCAACCAACCTTGTTTGTATTGGGCAGCCCACTCCAGCTTTTCGAGTCCAGGTCCAAGCTTGCTCTGCCAGTCTCTGTTTCTTCTCATCACGTGCCATACCATCTCATGCAACCTTGCCTGGCAACTTTTGTGATAGGTGCAGTGCTTCCAAACCTGGTCCTTAGTATGGTTAAGACAGGAGCCACACCCATATTGCACTATTGACATCTCTGTCCGGTGGAGGCTATCAGTTATCAGTCTCTTATTTTTTCACAAGCCAGATTTTACTTCCATGTAGCAATTCAGTCTGACGCTGATCCTGTAGATCTCACTTTTCACCTCCAGGGAGACTCTCCTTGAATCTAATAACAGCAGCAGTTCCTTAAATGTCCAGCTACACTCTACTCTGGTGAGGGGGCTTGACTTAGCACCCCTCTAATCATCCCAAGTCTCCCAAGTAGCAGAACTTGTCTACTACTTCTAGATGACTGTCAGATGTAGTGACTTGTTGAAGAGTTTCACTTCCGTGTACCTGGGGGTATTCTGCTTTTGTCTTGCTTACCCAGCTGTTAAGATCTCTAGCGATAAATGTAAGTATGCTTTCCTCCTGAGGTTTGGTGTGTCTGGTCAGTTCTGTGTAGAAGGAGTCCTTTTGGGTGTTTGCTAAGGCCTTGTTGAGAGGCGTAGACAGAGGTTACTGACAGTATGTTCTTGCCGACTATGAGTCTCACTATCATGATCCTGCTGTTGATTCTGTCAATACCAATGATGCTTTGCACCCATTTTTCAGCAGCCATGATTCCCACGCCTCTGGTACTGGTGAAATTTCCGCTCCAGTAGAGCTTATAACATGAGTCTTTTCCTGTGATGAAGCGTGACCCACAGTTTTGTAGTAAGTCTCCTGTAGACTGCATAAATACATATGAAGAGTGACAAATACTAAATACATAAATTATCTATCTACAAGCGTTGCATTACTTAAAGTTAAAAAGAGTTCCTTTAAATTGACTGCCATCCTCCATTCAATACAATACAGCCATTTCATCAAAGGATATCAGAAAAGAATAAATAGATTGTACAAAAATATCAACAAACAAACAGCCAAAAATATAAATTAAAGAAAACCATTAGTAGCCCATGAAATAATAAAATATGGGACATTTGTAAATAAAAAAGAGTCTTTAACAGGCTCTTAATTGATTAACTTGTTTGTTACGTGCACAGATCAATCTAGTTCAGATTGTTTGCTAAATTAATCTAAGCATGAAAACAAAATAAAATTTAGACTACAAATAACCCAAGTCTCTAATCTTTTACCTGAAAACATCCAAAGACTCTTTGTAAGAGTCAATAGCTTTGTCAACATCTCCAGACATTGAGTGCATTTGGCCTAGTTGGTGAAGAGTGCTTATCAGGTCTCCTAGAGTAAAAAAAAAAACATAACAAGTAAATACAAAAGCACTTTTGTCTTTCTTAATACATCTTTCGCATACACTTATATGACATTATTGTGTGATAATGGTCTTGGTCTCTATTGAAATCCAAGGTTTTTGTGACACTTGTATTTGTATTTGCTGTGACCCGAATTATTTGGAGTGGTTCTTATTTGACAGTTAGAATGTCTTCTATCTTGGAAGTTTACTGCTGCAAATTTCCTTACAAGACATTATCATATTTTCATCTTATATTCATTGACAAATTAAATTGATTTTGGCAAGTTTCATGGCCTCTTTCTTGTGACAGACAATATTGTACAGCTGTGCTGTGTTACTTTGTCTGGATATCATAAAGAGGATGTACTGCTGTAAACATTCACTATGCTCAGTCAATTCTCCTTATACATTTGATTTGTGTCAGGATTATATTCCATTAAACTATTGCATAAAACTAACCAAGACATATAGATAAAGGTAGTGCATTTTCAGCTTTCATGAAAGATTAACAAAATAACTTTTTTGTCACAACAACAACAAAAGCTTGAATAAAAAATCAATGACAGATTCGAATTTGCTTTAAAAAACATTTAAACAAAATAAGAATGGTGACAGTAAGTAGAGCCATGCCATTAGTATCAATGAGACATGTTGCTGTCACTAATTGGCCTTGTGTATGCATTTGAGTTTATCAATGCCAGTTCTAAAAATTATGTAGATGTGACACTCTGTTAAGATGCGACACCCTTAATGTCCTTCACTGTATGCGCAGCTGCATTTGCAGTTTGCTAACTGAACAATCCAGACCTTGTGCTTTCATGATAAATTCATTCTGCGCTTAACAGACGACATCATTTTCACAAAATTTCATTGCACACCATTTCTACGCCTGTAGTATTTTTTATACATTTAGCTCTCTCATGTGACGTCACATTTGTTTTTCACA
This sequence comes from Clione limacina, assembly GCA_032362205.1. Lineage (NCBI taxonomy): Eukaryota > Metazoa > Mollusca > Gastropoda > Pteropoda > Clionidae > Clione > Clione limacina. The sequence continues at coordinate 2,621 of JAUUEB010493304.1, forward strand.
GCTGCAGAGGGACAGTGGCTCTTGATGAAAGCATTCAATTTGCGCAGCTTTAAAAACATGTGTTTGATTATTGTCGAGACAAAATATGCATTAAAAGTTGATAGTGCAATGGGTTAGACGATTAAAAAAGTAGAGACAAACTAACGTCTTATCAGAGTCATTTTCAATGTTGAGAATTTTGTTGGATCAAATGTATGAAACTATCTCATAAATAGAATAATCACACACATATCAATTTTGTGAGTAAATTGGTAGATCCAATAAATAAATTAGAAATAGCATTCACATTTTGAAAAGCAGCTGCTCTTACAGTTCAATGCATAATATTCAACAGGTGTACATGCAAATGAAACCTACTTTTTAAAGTCCATATTTGAAGACAAAATGTAATATCCTGCATATTCAACACTACAAGGGAACACTGTCATAATTTCCACAAAATGTCATGCATGATAATGTTCAATACCTACAGATTAAACACCAGTTGAGTGTATCCCAGGTTGAATTCAGCCCCAATTGACAAGTATGAACTAAAATTAACCAGAATAAGACTTAACACAAAATAAAAGTAAAAATGCAAGTAACAGCCTGAGAAAATGTTTGTGCATATCCTTACCCTTGATATCATCTTCTAGGACATCCTGTATGTCTCTAGCTTGCTCAAGGTAGTGTACAGCATTCTGGTACTGCTTCATGCTTATGTGGGCATCTGCTGACCGGCTGAGCAGTTGGTTGTGTAGGGCCATATCTAAGTCCTCATTAGAGGTGGTCATCTGATCATCCATACCCATACGCTCAAAGGCATCACTGTCAGTAGAGGATGAGACCTGATTCAGAGAATCAGAGCCAGAGATGCTGTTAGTAACTGTAACCTTTGTAAGTGGGGACAATCAAAGGGCTCACATTAGTTTTCAATCTTGAGAAAACCTTTGATTGACATTGCTTTAAAAAGTAAAAATGGGTATGAACATTTTCAAGAGCATGTCTTTTTCAAGAACAAATTTCTTTTGTATCCTTGTTTTATCCTTATAATTTAACAATAGTTCATGCAACATAGAGTAATTATTTGCTTACTTACTGATTTATTGCCAGTAACAAATATAAATAAATGATGGTTCATAAGGATTAAATATGATTTCAGAGTAATGATAAATAATTTTTTAAGGTGGCATGGCAGAGATAAAAAGAAATCTTTAATGCAAACAACAAAATGCAGCAAACAGTCAATTGAGTCAACAGTATGAATCAACACTGATTTGTTTGCTATTTGATTGTATGTCACTGATATAGTCATATCTCAGGACCAGAAAGCTTCTGTTACCTTATGACTCTTTTCAAGTTTTAGTGAGAGTATAGATAGCAGCAGATGACAAGTCAAAAATAATAAATTCCCCATTTTCTTCTTCTTTTTGCTTTGCATTTCTGAATGTCTCAATTAAAGTAGAAATAATATGAACAAAACATAAATTTTATGAACAATAACACAATCCTAGTAACAATCCTATATAAACAGAAATAAATGAACTCCATATGAACAAGAAATCAAAAATCATTTATTTAAAAAATATAAATAAAAGCTGGCCATACCTTTTCCTTTAATTTGTTTCAATTTACCTTAAGCTATTACTCATAACAATGGTCCTGTCTTTTGAAAGATTGTCTTAGTCACAAAATGTTTCCATTTAATTTTATCTTGTAACTTATTAGACCCAGGAGTAAGATTTCCTGGATTAAAACCCCAACAAGAGAGAGAAGCTGTTTGAGAAAATGAAAAGGCACTTAAAACACTTACTCCTCAACAGGTGCAGATGGTACCTAACTAGAAGTGTCAAACAAAGAGTAAACAAGGTAACCTAATACAGCCATAGCCAGGAGAACTAATGGTGCTGAGGGTGCTGCAGCCAACCCCCCCTCGCCTCCATCTTTTTGAAGACCTAACTCTTTAATACATTCATTATGACAACCTCAAAAGATCAAAACGACTTACAGCTATCTTAAAAGCTAAATGAAAATAAGTTTGCGCTGGGTTCTAGACTGCAACATTTAAAGACATAGAATTAAGCAAAAGATGACATTTAGACATTAACAAATATACATGACGATTAACCTAAGGTCTCTGATAATACTAATAATGGAAATTAAAAGGTTTAGAAGTGCATAAAACAGTGGGCAAACAGAGAGCTTACTTCTTTTCTAGGTGTGAACATGTTTGTGTACATTTCAATTGATTACGTCACCATAAACACATATTAGGCGTGAGATACCACAACTCATTCTATACTTGTAATCAAAAGAAACTATCCCTTCTAAAAATGTGAATAATTTGATCAATACTAAATAGAATGATATTAAATTGTAAAAGATGGTGTTAGGTACAAATGTCTTTTTTCTTTTTATAAAATAACTCCATGCTTACAGCGTTGTGCGAACCCCATATACTTAAAATAAAAAGCTTTGACTCCATACTACAGCGTTGTGCGAACTCAGTACTTAAAATAAAAAGCTTCATTGCCACACATTGCCTTAACCTGTAAAATGGCCTGTCACTAGTAAAAGTGACACCAAAGTTAAATATTTACATAATGTAAATTACATTCAGTGACAGAACTTCTTGCTTTGGTTGCAATATCTAAATATTATGTTAAAGTAATAAGGATTAAGCTGATATCCAGAACTTGAACTGAAGGGAGGAAGTTTCTTTAGATCACAAATAAATTGAAATCACCTGTGCTCAGGTTATCATAAAACTTATTGTTCAATAAACAATTATACCTTATTTTTGGTAGACCAAGCCTGTGAAGGAAGTACTCAGAAATAAATTCATGTCTACTTCTCTTTACTTGTAGGGAATCAATAAATATCAAGCAGCTGTTTTTGTGTGGGCACTTCAACAATTTAAAGAACAATGCATTGCTCTCAAAAAGTTATGGTGCAATTCAATATGAAAAGGCATTGTGTTGAAAAACACAAAAATCTAATAAGTGGTTATCACAGTATATCAATGAAAGTTTAATATTTTCAAAAATCTACTTACATATTAAGAACACTTTCGATATAAAAAAGAATACATGTTTCCTTTTAAGTGATGATCTGCTTTTGTGAAAAATGGTCTTGAAACATATAGATCTTTTTTCATACCATTTCTGCATGTCGCACCTAATTTGAGACTTTTTTTGTTTCATATAAGAAGATCAGATGAAAAAAAAATTGTATTCTGGCCACTAAAGTGCCATGATAGTTTGTTGATAAAAGTAACCATGAAATTTGCTACTTGACTTAACTTGACATCAATCAGAAACATGTAAAACGGCTCTTTTTTAATGATATGAATACAATGCTGTAGTAGGGGATATGTTATTTTGCATTTTTGATAAATATTGGGTTCTGACCCCCCCCTAAAAGTTGCCATTGGCTATGTGGATTATGAACAAAAAAGATGGTTGCGAGACCCCCTATGCCCCCTGCCCTGACCCTGAAATATTACAATTTAGGATAAAGAGAGAAAAAACCTAAAAAAAAAAACTGTTAAAATTCATTTAAAAATTGAAAACTCACAATTTTTACTAAAAACCCTTTTATGGGTTTGGTTTTGCTTATGTTACTATATTAAAGAAAACTAGAATGAAAAATATTTGTTTTTGGATTTAATATGGATTTTTTTTAATCGTTTATTTTAATATTCCTTTGTTACATGGTTAAAACTTAAAAATTTCATGATAAATTCAAAAACCAATATTTTTCATTCTAGTTTTCTATAATATGGTTAAATTAGCAAAATCAAGCACATACAATAACTTTTTTGAAAAAATTTTAAGTTTTCAATTTTTAAATGAATTTTACCAGTTTTTAGGTTTTTCTCTCTTTATCCTTTGTAATATTTCAGGCTCAGTGCGAGGGGCATAGAGGGTCTCGCAACCATTTTTTTTCCCATATTTATAATCCACATAGCCAATGGCAATTTTTAGGGGGGTCAGACCTTCATTTTTTTTCTAACACCTCCCCTAACTGTAGCAGAAATACTTTTTTATCCAATTGAAATATTATCAATTTCTCTCTTTTACATGAATATTAGAAATCAAAGCTTCAAGTAATCAAAAATAATGAAATGAGATATGTTTTATGTGTGTATTTTACCTGTTGTTAATAAAAAAAAAAGTACTTTGATATACAAAAGCACTTTCAATTTCTAATTCCAAAAGAAACACAGGAATTTCTTGCTTTTAAGAACAGCACCATGACTTTGGGAACACTGTTGTATTTGAAGATCTGTTGTCTAAAACCAAACATCTCAAGACAATACTCATATATAAATCAAAACTTGTTCTTTTTTTATTTCTTGGTATTCCTAATATATTATTATGACAATTCCTGTTCTGGCTAAGATCACTATGGATAAGCTGTCACAAAGATTTGTTTTCAAGATTTGGGTAGTAACTGATGGTGTCCTCAGATAACAGGCTAAATATATACAAAATAATGACCCTGGGAGGATAAACACATCTCATGAGAGGAAGGGTGGCCACTGCATTGAAGGCTTGTGTAAAATAAAATGTACCATGGCCTAAAAAAATAAATTGCAGTCTAGGGATAGTAAGATGAAAATTGCTCAACTAGTTAAACTAATTCTTATTAACAATCATAACTCAAAAAATATCTCTTTTATAATTAACCATGAACTGCAAATTATAAAAAATAATAAATTAATTTAAGAGAATGGTAGATTTATCATCTGTTTCTATTTAACGAGTTCCTAACGAATTTTAATTTCATTTATTAATTAAGCTTCAGTTAAAAAATATAATTGTAAAATTTAAAAACATAAGGAGCATATTCTACAACTGGAAAATAAATGACTATTACAGATTAATTTAATTGAACTTACCTTGTCACCAATATCCAAAGCTTCGTTGTAATATATCAAGGCTGTCTTATAGTCATACTGTGCAAAGTAACAGTCTCCTAATATTTGTAAAATGCGCATATGCTGCCGTTTTTCCCCAACTTCTGACTGGCGCATGAAAGCTCTTCCTATTTCTAGGAACTTTATGGCTTTGTGATGCATGTTAAGTACATTATAAGTATTTCCAAGAATATACAGATTCTGGCAAACTAGCCAGAACTTGTGCTGTGGAAGCTCTACAACTTTTTCTGCATATAAATTCCAGAATGTTTCAAAGGCCCGCGAGCACATAGACACACACTTGTGGTAAGCTTTCATTTTGTAATATGAAATTCCCAAAAGGGAGAGAACAAGACTGTGATGAAATGTATGTAACTGAAGACCATGAGCATATTTGACCATGTGTAGAGCTAATTCAAAGACATGAGACGCTCGAGGATATACATGAAGCATGAACGTAGACACTCCCAACATACTAAGGATATGTGCATTTTCCAACATTGACTCTTTGCCGTGAAAACCTGGTGTCCTGTGAAGCTTTAGAGCTTTCTCATACCACTCCAAAGCTTCTACGTAATCTTTCTGTACAAACTGACAGTCACCCAGTTTTCTCATGGCCATTGCTAAGACTTCCAGTTGTGTGTGCTCATTGTTTTCTAAGACAGTCAGAGCCTCTGAGTAGCAAGTGACTGCATCTGCAATCCTCTTTTTCTGCTCAGCATCCTCTGGCTGTTCTGGAATACTTGATCTGTCTGGTGTTGTATTGCCTCCATTATTCTCTTCGTCTGATGCTTCCCGCTCAAAAAATTCACAAATTGAAGCAATAACACGATCATAGAGAGCGTCATCATGAAGATCATTTGCATATGCATTTCCCAAATCAATCAATACAAGGGCTACTTCCTTATGGGCCTCAAGATCTTGCAGATCTTTGTAGATTTTCAAGGCTCTTTCAAGGTTTCTCATACCTGTAAACCTATTTCCCTGGCGGAAACACAGTAAACCTGCAGTCTGAAACAAGAGGCCCTGAAATTTTAGAACTTTTACAGTGCCATCTTCTATTTCTTCAATAATCTGTAGAATTTCTTCACTTAAGTTCTCTGCCTTGAGGTATTCTTCTTCTGTCATAAGTTTCTGAACTACCAACTGATATACTCTTGCTATGGTGAACTTAAAATTAGCTTCTAACAGTGGAGTGAATTTCTCTTCTTCTAAAACCTTCTCTGAAACCTCTTCCAATAATTCAGGGCTAGTGGCACCCTCAGTAAATGTCACTCTTTCTTTTTGTTTATTTGATGCATCTAAATGTTCAACAATTGTCATTTCCGTATCATCACTACTTATTTGAGTGTTTTCCTCAGAGCTGATGGGATTGATCTCATTTCTTAAGTTATCTTCTTCTGTAGAAAGGTCCAGCTCAATGACACTTTGAACAATGTGGTCTTTTCGGCGCTCTAGGAAAAACGACCAACCACTAGTGTCAACATCACTTGATGCCAGTTCATACATAAGAGAGTATTCCTTTACAATCGAGTCTGTTCTGGACTTCTCGTTTATTGTAGCTATGTCATAGGTTTCCTCTGAAAATACCTCTTCTTCTTCCTCCTCCTCTTCTTCTTTCCCATTTACTTCTACAATTCTATCATCCTCATTTTCATTATGAATTAATTCTTCATTATCCTTATCAATTAATTCTTCCTTTATTGATTCCATATTACCCTCCTCTGATATGGTTTCAATGTCCATTCTTGATCCTCTCAGAGACGTTCCAGTTTCTGTCTCTTTCATGGTGCAGATCTCGTTTGTAATTTCCTTCACGTTTTTGTTAGAAATACGTAAATGACTGTAGTGAAGAATCCTCTTGAACCAATTTACATTGTGAGGTGAGATTGGCCCATGAAAACATCCCTTCATCATAGGAGGTTCATGGAGGCTTTCAATACTGAAGGCATGGTTCATGTAGCCTGTCTGATACGGCCTTGGTCCTGAGTTCAGAGAAGTTGTAGAGGCAGATAAAGGATACCTACTCCTTGGGGTCAAAGGGGTGCGTGCATTGATAAGATTACCAAAATGATTAGGATCCACTTGTCTCCAGTCATCCTTCTGCCAGTTTGAGAGAGTTCTGCCCATGACGTCAATCAGCGACTGGGCACGAGTTTCAGCAAATTTGCTCTGCGCCAAGTACCATTCATGACTCTGGTTGTCAGTCTCAGTGCTAAGCTCACAAGCACAGAGATCTACAACTTGGCACAGAAGAGATGCACCATGCACACACAGCCAGAACCACTCCAGAGGACTCTGGCGAAAACTGCGACTTTTACGTGTGCAGACATCTGCAAAGCCTAGATAGGCTTCAATGTTAGATTTCCCAGTGTCCTTTTCCTTTAGCTTCTCAATAGCCTTGAGGAAGTAGCTCTCTGCATCATTAAGTCTAAGCTCTTCAAGGCTTTGCTTGGCTTTGCTGAGTAAAGACTCTGCATCAAGATCATCTTCACCATCAACATCACTGCTCTGAAAGAAAAAAAGAAATTTTGTTTTAAAGATATTGAAAAATCTGTTGTAAAGTAGATTAAAAACAAAACAATGAAAAACTCTAATGCATACAAAAAAACGTAATGTTGATAAGTGGACGATGATAAAAAAGGCGTTTGAAAGCCTCAGCACAAATCTGCACCATATTTCTTATATCATAATGAGGCTTTTGACAAAAATTTATAAAAGTAGATGAAGAGTAATGCCTCAAACTGCGTTTTTACTGTTCAAATGATTAGCAAATCAAAGAAGAGCATGGTTTTGAATCATAAGAAGTAGGAGCAATCATTGGGCACTATGGACTATTAATATACTGGCGGGCAAAAGAAAGGTAACACTTTTGTTTTATTAACAAAATTTCAACCCCATTGAGTTTGAAGTTGATAGATACTACGTAGGGTATGAATTAGTTTAGAAAACCATTTATGAACAAAAAAAAGCAATTTTGAATCCAGATTTTTTTCTAGTCCTGCATCTGAAAAAAACATGATTTTTCGATTTTTTACTTATTTGATTGGTCAAAAATATTTTTTTATTATTGGCTTAATAAGTGCA
>JAUUEB010493315.1:0-10607 GCA_032362205.1 Clione limacina
AATACATTAAGAATATATTTTATTGGCGCTTAAGAAAGATAATAATTGTATTTCTTTATGCAAATGTTACAATATCTCAAGCTGTGGAGTGTGATCAAAATGACATATTGGTGTGACAACTATTGATACAAGTAAAAAGCATATGATGCAACGTCAAACTTTAAGTTGAGTAATACATTGTATCATATTATTATAGATTTGATGTATTGTCCATTTAAACCATTCAGAGCTATACAAACAATGTGCCTTGTATTATAAAAAATCTACTGCACGTACTAAATTAAGAGGAGACTACATAATCAAGTGATGTACGCTACTAGTCAATGGAACAGAACAGAATATATATATATAAAATATTGAACAACATATTGAAAAACAGATCTACATTGTTAATTTGATTGTCATTGTTTACTTTAGGTTAAATTTATTTGTTATTTAGATATTAAGTTATCAAATAAGTACGAGAGTGGGATTGATATTCAAAATTTGTTACGCTTTTTAAATTATTTGGATATATTAGTTTTAGCAATAATATAGTATTATAATTATACAGTATTTGATGTGTTAAAACATAAATGTCTGTGCATTTTGGGCAGAGACTCGACCGGTTACCCGGGAGATATTACGATGAAAGTTTGCTTCTGACGTGGTGCAGTTAGCATCGAAACGGCCGTTTAGGTTTTGAGGTGAGAAGCAAACTTTCATCGTATTATAATTATACTATACTTGTTGATATTCAGATTGCTTACTAGAAGACAATTCAATTCAATCAAACATCGTATCGAATAACTCCTAAAGTATGCCGTTCTTTCTTATTTTCCTTAGCATTGAAATCGTATTTTTCAAAAACCCGAGAATGCACCTTACGAATCACGCACGACCTTTGAAATAAAGTATTTCTATTCATCGACTTCGGAGTTCTAATGGTTTCTTCGATTTTTCACCCATTTAAAGGCAGTTTCAGAACCAGAAACTTTTCTTATGACGGGAAGAAGAGGGTTATTTAAAACTGAATTCTAAAGATGAACGAAAAGTAAATAAAAGATGTGATGACGTAGGTCATCCTCTTTGACCCAGACTGATCCAAAGATATTGAATGCAAAAGGAAATTAAATGTCGCTCAGTGCGTGAAGCCTTATTAATGTCTTTGAAAAATAAATAACTCCACACAACAACCAACATAGAAAACAAAATACCAGATTTTAGAAGGATAATCATTATGAATAAGGGATGATATTCTCACCGAAAAGAATAGTCTAATACACAATTTTAAGTCAAACACCCAATATTAAATCAAATACCCAATATTATATTACAAAAATAGAGTTGGTAGAGATGTAACTAAGCGTATTTAATCTTGGTTCACCTGATCGATAGCCAAATAGAAAAGACTGTCGCTGGATTCCAATTATCTTGGATTTCTACCACTGCGTCTTTGACGGGAAATTATAGTTATAGAAAAAAGTGGCACAGTGGTTGGACAAGTAACGCTGTGTTCACATTCTCATTACCGGGCTTGTTACTCGTGTTTTACGTAAGTGTGACGTGGCAAAGTAAAGTGAATATTACCGAAATAGATGGAAAATAAACTTCTACGAAGTGGCTGTAAATCTAGTATTTTTTCATAAGCTTTTCAAGTGTTATTTCACCGAAGAAATACATATTATAAGTTTTACACATCTTGGTTTTGTTAAGGATAATAGATAGAAAATGAAGTTTTCGTTACATACCGCCATGAGACAATTTAATTTGATTTTATCATGAAATTTTAATTGTAAGTACAATTGATGCAAAATTATGACGAAACAAGACAAAATGTGAAATTCCAGACCTGGTGCGTTCTTTAACAGTTTATAGATTGACTTAAAAAACTTCAATATCCCAGAACGACTTAATTAATAAACAGCCTGCAGTTGTCCCCATTGTGCATTATAGTATTAACGATTCATTTTTGCGAATTTTCAAGCACATTTTACACATACGAAGGTAAAAAGAATAGATTAATCATATGCTGAAGTTATAAGAACAATATAAGATTTTGCCCTCGCGTATTTTAAAAAAATATATAAATAGGTTCTACGATCAAAGATTGAAAAATAATTAATATGAGTCTACATTCAAAACCCATAAACTACAATATTTATTCTAAACAACCATTGGTGATCATGAGATTGAGTTATAAATTTAACAATTTGCCAGCATTTCAAATCGAGGTGTCACGTGTTACACATAAATTATATTTTCCATATATCTAGAGGTTGGGGAACGGCGCGACCCCCCCTCCCATCTCTCGTTGAAAAGTAAAACATACCATATACTTGAATCATTGATATCTAATTTACAATATTGCCCCTTCCCCATAAAAAATGTCGGCGCTTTTTCCCCAACCGCATAATTTGGATATCCTAGATACACACCTGATCATGATTGATCCTCTCTGTGTTCGATAAGCAAATAAAACATAAGTCCTTATTTACTTCTCAATTATTGATAACAATTTCACCCGCCTTGGGGCCAAAGAATTATAAGCCTAAGTGCCACATAACTATGTTATGCCAGAGATTACATAATTTTGAGATTTTAGATTAATGAACTGTTGACTAGAAACTGAAATGATTTGTCGCAGATCTGAGGAATCAAGACTTCGAAATAGGCATAATAAATGTTGTCATAAATAGATGAGATGAACACACGCTTGATAATAATAATCATAGAGTTTTGTAAACAAAATATGACTTACAATAACTATTTTTCGTTTGATGACAATTATTTCGGGAATGGATGAAATCCCATTATATGTTTTGAAACATGTCCCCTTACAGTTTGCGGATGACTTCCTTATATTATTATTTCCATTCTCAACATCATCATGTAACTAACACATTAGAGTTCACTAGACTTAAGACTACGAATTAACACAAAACCATTTAAGACTGAGGCGACCCAAAATAATCATTCGACGATACACCCCCAGGTTTGCTTCAATGACAACTTGAAATTGGTTTAATTTTTATATTTTTAGCCTAGTTTCGTGACCTTAATCGGATATTTTGAAACATTCAAACAATTGCCCGGTATAACTCACCGCAGTGTCCGTAGGGCAATCATCATATACCTAACAGTAAAAGATGGAATTTTGTTACTGGGACAGGAGCCAATATTACGAAATAAGACATGATATAAATATTTTACAGCGGAAATTGCGCATTTCCCCCGTAGGTTTCTATCATTTCACGATGTTCATTACGATCATGTTGGGCGGGTATAAAGTGCGTCGACATAAAAGCTGCTATGATATATAGCCAAAGGCCTGAAATGAAATTTTACGGAATATGGCACACACGTATTTAATCAAATATAATGGTATTAGTGTCTAGGACAATTCATTTAAACATACAGACTAACATTTTGGTGACTGACGAAATGAAGAAGTTTTTGAATTTGGGATGTGTGAGCGTATGCAAACAATGACTTTATTTAAACTTTATTGTAAAATAATTGTGAATTTATTGCTGTGATCATGCTTTTCAAAACCTAGACCTCAATAACGAAAGGCGAAGTTAATCTTCTTGATTCTTAACTTTTTTGTACAATTACCACAAATCTAAAAGTGGGGTCATGCATTTCAAAAGAGAACAACCTTTTACACTTTTTAAATTCCTGTACCTACAAAGCACCTCTAAAACAACACTTCAGCGGGTGATCTTTAGTAACGAAAGGCGGCGTACATCTTTTAGTACACATTCATTCCCCATTGAACGTTCCATCTCCTCATACTTGTAGTGTCAGAGAATGTAAATACTGTAGTGTTTATTCAGGCGTCAAACAACCTGCTGTCCGCTCTTCCATTGGTTTTTAAACAATGTAGAAAGCGTGCACATATTTATTTTTTACCCCGAGCGTTTCCCTGTAGGTTCATTGTTCAACACTCCAGTTGCTGTGCCAATTGTAGGAATTTCGAGTAATCTCAAAACTTTGTATGCCCAGGCTCAACTTTATGTCTCAAACTGTCCAACAGGTTGTAGAGTGGAATCAATAAACGTGTACTTCAGTGCGCGTGGGTATTTCTAGTATTGGGACACGACCTCCAGAAAGAAGTGAAGATTTGATTATCCGACACCAGGAGGTGTGGTGGGTATTGTGACGATCGTGTTTGTCCGTCTGTGATTTGACCCTGTGTGAAAATTGTGACCCTTGTTGAAAGGAAGAGGTTTTGAAAACTTGCTTTTGATGTTCTATCTCTATAAAACATAGTTTTGGGGTAGTTGGAGCTTTATTTAGTCGTGGTGAAGGCAATCAATCTAGAAAACCCTACCCAAATCTCTTCACCGTTTAATTTTTTCTATCTTTACTCTTCTGACCAAGATTAGGAGGGACACCAAGAACCTCTTCTCAGAATCCATACTGAGAGCCAAAAATATGAACGGGGTGTACGTACACTACTAGTACTAATAACTACCGTATACCCATTACATCGACACAAATGCTCAGGACGTCACGATCCTCTGTCTGATAGCATTTGGCACAAATCAATGTCTTACTCAGCAAACTAGGAAACAGTAGGTAGCGGGGAACGAGCAACTGTGGACCATGCCTTGGTGTCATACTTACTGCTGACTAATGTGTTGACCATACCTCAGAACCTGGTATTTCAACCTTGGGAAGAATTCCGATAGAGACACTGACCGGACTTGTTCTGACGTACCAATCTACTTACTATAGCAATTCTTCCTTTAAATTTGCCTCTAAAATTATGTGCTTGTGCTCACATGTGTAGGCTTTTTTGCTTTGAGCCAAGGATAGGGTAACTCCGACAGAAAATCGAGTGCTGGAGTAGGAAAAACTGAGCGAATAGCGCACTTATCAGATCACAGCTCTACGCAACCCGCATCAATCTTGATCACAAATTCATTCATAACATAGTTAATCAAACGGAATAAAGAAAATATTCATGTATAATGGTTTCTTTACAGATTGGGAGTTAACAGCACCACTTACCAAACTTTGAATTTGAACATCGTTGAATATTAATTTTTGTTTGTCTCGTCTTTTCTAGGCACACCTCCGGCCATTCCTTCTAAGAGCTATATCCGCGTTCCAGTTGAAAAAACAGTTTTTGTATTAATGCACGCGGGGTGACAAAAAACATTAGAAACTCCGCGATAAATTACTTAAAGGGATTTCTCAGGGTGTCAGAGGGGCACAAAGTCTGAATAGAATCACGCCAAATCGCAATCAGCTGGCAGATCGATGAACCTCTAGCACAACAGATCAATAAAGGCAAAAAGTCAGTTGATTTATTGAGAATGTTTCTCATTTATTGTCTTCTGTTTTTATGCTTTTACAGGAAGGTTATTATCGATGTATTGTGTCTGTATTTGTTTGCTTGATCCGCACTTACAGGTGTGTGTATGTGTTTGTGTGTGTTTGTGTGTGTTTGTGTGTGTTTGTGTGTGTGTGTATGTGTGTGTTTTTGTGTTTGTGCTTGTGTTTGTGTTTGTGTGTGCGTGTGTATGTATGTGCCCAAGTGCGTGTAGGTATTTTTTACTTCTCCAAGACATGTCATCCATCTTATTACCTTCCTTCACAGTGATATCGGCTTGAGATCTTTCCAATACTTACGAGTTTTTAAATTAAATAAGTGTGATACCCTAAAAGATTGGAAATACCTTATTATCTCATTCCAAAACCCAATCTATCTTACTGCCTTCCTTCACCGTGCTCTCGATAGAGATAGAACCAATACTTATTAGATGAAATAAGTGCAATAATTTGACTGATTTGCAATGCATATGGCTCGCTCCGAAAACCCACCCATCTTACTTACTTCCTGTACTTTGATCTCGATAAGAGATTATATAAATAATTACTACTAAGTTCTAATTAAATAAGAACGATGTCCTTAACGAAGACCTTAGACATTACATACACTTAAACAACATGACAGTAAAATTAACATCCATACTTGAATCAGGTTCTGTGAATTACGAACTTCAAACTCTTACCATTGCTTTGATATCAGGTGTCAAAGTCATTCCCAATAACAACGTCATCAATGAGATCTTGTATTTAACCTGATAATATTTTCAAGCACATGTTCTTATCTATTCATTTTTATCAAAAATAAGGAAATATGGCTGTACGACGTCAGCGTCTATCTTGAATGAGGTAGATGGAAATACGCAGGGATCTGAAAATTAATATCACTGTCTGAGGAATTACCAGCTTATAATAAAATCAAACGATACCTTTCATGATGGTAATAATGAGACTCAGCGTTTGATCTTCTGTTTGCTACGTCATGTATATATTTGCGATTATGTTCTCGGTTTTGTATGGTTAATATTTGGCTAAGCCAATGAACCTATACCGATAATTGAACAGAACCGGACATCAACTTTAAATACGAACTACAAAAGTAGGGAAGTAATAATCATTATACTTTCGCTCTCTTCCACGCACTATTATAGTGTGTATGGTATAATTTCTTCTTGTCTGTATGTGTGTGTATGTGTATGTCTGTGTGTCTGTTTACGCAATAACTTGAGTAATTTTGTTCAGATCTCTTTCATTTTTCTAAGGATGATATAAATCAGAAATATAATTTCTGCTATTTAAAAAATTGACGGAATTATGGTCCTTATTGAGTTTTTTTGCTATATGTTCTTTGTTAATTTGGAAAAAATACGCTGTGGTCACATCTTCAGAGTTAAGAATCTGAAATCTTGCAAATAGGCTTTTCTAGTGACTATCTAAAACCAGCTTTCACAATTTTTTGAATAATCAAGTTAAAAACAGAGTTATGTCTGTCCCCTTTGAGTATTTTGCTATATGTCTTTGTTAAGGCTGTGATCCCATCGTCAAAGATAGAAATCTGAAATTTTGCACAAAGGCTTAATATGTTGGTCTCTAAAATATAGAGTCAGTGGACGCATAGTTGAGAGTAAGACTACGAAATATTGCACACAGGCTATTCTTTGGACCTTCTTAAAATACTTTTCTCATCTTTTTGAAAAATATGTTTACAGAGTTATGGCCCTTGAGTTGTTTTCTTCTCACGAGGGGCATTTGGATCCTGAGATTATAATCGATGGTGAACATGATTGTATGAATTTAATTGAAACATTGATCTTTTTTTCATGAATTACTTTTTTTTAAATCGGGTTTTTTCCCGATTGCTTATTGTCTGAAATTGTCCGTCCAGCTTGTAAAGGCGACCATGATGCGTGATATCTCAACCTAGATATTGTCAGATATATCCATCCATCTTTCAAATTTGATCAAACCCAATCAACAAATCTTATTCATAAAGGACTTTAAAATTGTTATGACTTTAAAAAAGATATACGCACCTTTGTAAAGTCACCGAACATAAAACCTTGCTCCAGACCAACGAACAGCACTAAAGGCGTCAGAAGAAGACATTTCGTGTCCTTCAGCATCTTGGCAGTTGCTAGACAAAGTTCAAGGCTGGACTGGGAGTACTCCGGATCTGCCTCACTTTTTCCAACATGAATGTGGTCTAAAAGAGCCATGAGAACGACTACAGCCATGACCCCGCATGCCAGATATGACGTCAAAAGCATGTAGCGCGTGCCTTCAGCTATAGTTGGGACAACATCGTTGTCAGGGGGATAGGGGGGAAGTGTTACCTCATGATAGTAGCATGTGCTAGTACCGCACTGGTTGAGATCTTTCAATGAAGTTCTCGATGATGATGATGATAGTGAGGAGAAAACTGATTGTGTAGATGAAGATATTTTAGTTGTCGTTGAAGAAAATAAAGATGTAAAAGAGAGTGAAGTTAATTGAGAACAGGTCGAGGAAACAATGCTTGAGAACGAAGTAGATTCCGACGTAGATGAAGGCAACAAAGAAGGTTCTAAAACCGAAGAGAGATTACTTATACTGTTATCTTTTGACATCATTCTTTCTCGTATGAAATCCATACTTGTTTTGTTTTGAGATTGTACTGGGGACAATTTGTTTAAATAAATATCATCACTCGAGTTATAAATATAAGTTCTGCCTTCAGTTTCGTTTCTGTTTAGGATTAGTGTTGATATTAAGTTCCCCCAAATCTGACTGCTCCGAAAAAATCCAAAGAACACGCCCATAAACTGGTTGATAACGTCATCTGACTCAAACACAATCTTTCGATGTTGAGCATATGTCAGAGCTAGTGTTGTCACGTATGTAGCCTGAGCACTCCACATGGGCCCAGCAAAAGCTCCAAGAGCAACACTGTAGAACAAAAGATGCAATGTCGTCAAATCTTTTGAATATAATTGCATTCTGTTTCTGTTTTCTAAACGTTTAATGGTCTACTAATGATTTTTTTTAAACTATCAAAAGAAGATGAAAAAAACCTACTCCAAATATTTTTACAAACTGTTTAAAGACTAATGACGTTTGAAATTATCTCCCTTTGTCCTAAGATGAAAGGTCAATGGATGATTTTGAATGTCCCTTTAACCAAATATTTAACCATATATATATATATTATAATATATAAAAATTTAAAATGTTAATGCTTTCTAGGGGAATAGGCTGAATCTTCTTGACATAAAGTACGTATGCTCTGCCATTAATACAATTTTTGCCAGTGCTTAAAGCACTTCTATCAGGATAATTTTAAGGCCACAAATCAGCCTTGATGTGGTTAAGATGCATTTTTTACGAGGATAGGACATACCTTTATAAAGTCGATTTCCGTCGCCTCTTTCAACGATAATCTATTTTTCGAACAAGGTGTGTCCACGTGAGTGCTTCATTGTCGCGACACCAACAGAAGCTACATGTTTCTACATGTATTCACTCTATAATGCCATTAAAACATTTGAATACTCATCCCCCTAAAAAAAACAAACAACGATTTATTGCTCTCACCTGAGTGGAATCAAAAGATATGGACTTGGGTAAAAGTTGGCTGCAAAATAAACAGTGTAGAGGGCAAAGGCCAAAATGATTGTCCACTTGATGGTCAGTCTATTAATAAGCCAGGGTGCCAAAAGGCAGGATAGAACCGTTGTTCCATATATGATGCTTAGAGACACTAACCCTATGCCTCCTTGTGGATGTAATGTACTCTGAAGGCTCTGTGGAACAAAACAAATTATGATTTTCATGTTGTACTTTTGTGTAATTTTAGAAGGTATATTATAATATACGACCAAATATACTTGAATTTTCTTTGCTCTTCTGTATTAAGTAGGGTAGGATTTAAAGCCAACTGATTACCTACCTTCGAACTTTCTTTTTTACTTTCTTTTTCTTAAGTTTTTTCTTCCCAAATGTCTACAGTGCGTATTTCAAATGTTTCACCTTGTTCTCCGAATGTTATTATTAGGTTCCTAACAGGAAAATGATATATAGAAAACATTGTAAAAATATGTACAGTTATGCTAATGTCGAATCTTTTGTGGTTACAACCATTTTATTTCAAGAATTCGTGTTTTGGTTATTTCAAATTTGAAGGACCTATCAAAATATTGATGACTAAATTTTACAATACTGTAAAGAGCACATACTTTTTTGTTAGACTAACCTGTAAGGAAACAAATCCGGTATGTATGAACATGAAGGCCACACTGATGGTTACCAAATTCTTGGCAGCTTTTGAAGACGTCATTGCACGTATTTCTTTCATAGACTTAGGGTTCTTTGGAAGTGTGTGATAGACGGCGATCGTGTAAGAATGGATAGTGCTTCGCCTGGTGAGAGAAAATAACTACTTTATTTAGTTATCTAAAAACACAGAGCCTCAGGTGTACTTTCGTAAAGCAACAAAAACAACACAGTTATAGCATACCCCTTTTTATAAGCTAAACACAGTTATATACAAAAATTGATTACGTGTTTATGATATATGACTCAATACTCAATAGACTTGGCTGCACGATATAGAGACGCAGGTTCGAACACATTGCTCTAAATTTCCTACATAAACTTATGAATATACATATTATTTTTTATCTTTGATGTCCAAAAATTAACAATTTAAGTTGAATGATTTGACTAAAAGTTTTGTGTACAAAACTTAACAGGCAAGTCAAATATTTTCAAAGCGGCCATCTTCGATTTAAAAAAAATGCAAATGGCAGCCTAGCCCAAAAAGCTTAGAAACTGCATGAACTGCAAATAATAAAAAAGTCATTGAAAAGACCTCTCTATTCAGATAAAAAGGTTTGTTTAGAAAAACGTCAACCAATTCAACCAACCGTTCTGTTCGTATCTAATACTTCAATTGACAAATATTTCAGCTTTTGACTAGATTTGTTCATAAGATCAATATTACCGTGATTTTATGTTTACATAACCCGGAACAATAGTTTTTAAACTAAGGAAAAACGTTTGTTATCTGTGCCTGAACTATGACATAATAACATATTTCCTAAAGCTGTTTATAATATTTCATACTTAACTCTATTCAGAAAGACATGATTCAGTGTTGTCGTGGTTACTCTTCAAACCTTACTAAAAATATGCTTGTTAGTGTTTGTGTATTCCCGAGTGTGCGTGTGAGCTTGTATTTGTATGTGTGTGTGTGTGTGTGTGTGTGTGTGTGTGTGTGTGTGTGTGTGTGTGAGTGTGTGTGTGTGTGTGTG
>JAUUEB010493326.1:0-10606 GCA_032362205.1 Clione limacina
AAATGAGGTGTAAATTGTGCAAATATACTGAATTTTTAGGTACTCATAATTAGTTATATTATTTGTTTGCATTCCGTTGTAAGCTCTATTTCTATGATCTTTTAATTCGTCATACATATTTTTTTCATCAATAAATATTAGGGTTTGGCAGTATCTCCCAATATCTTTTTTTCAATTGAAAAGAAAAACTAAAAAAAAACAATGTTCGGGGCAACTTTTTTATAATATTAATCCTGGCTATTAATATGACCTATTGACATAACATTGAATTAGACAGTGCGAGGTCAAAATAGTTCACATAAATGTAGTCTGCATTATTTAACACCCCTGGCAATTCCCTTTCATTTATTGTAAGTTACAGCGCTTGGTGACCTCTCCTCCTACTGTAGAAGATGGTCTCCACGTGTTAGGTCTGCTATATAAGACGGTAGATGGAGATGATAACGTTAGTTGTCAGGCCAAACTGGACAATAATTTCTCTCTCAAATCACTGATTATTGAACAAACACTAATATGTTAAGACATTCTAAAGGATTGCTTACGAACCGTTCTTTTATTACGTAAGCAAGCAAGTCTAGAGGTTTTATGAGGGGGGGGGGTGTCCGGACAGTTTCTGACATCATAAAATGAATGTTGGATGAAGATTGAAATGTAAAACAAAAACAAAATTGTCACCATTTCTTATATGTTATATTCTCTAAACTATGTATATCTTTTACTCAAAAACTTTGTTCTGTTTAGTTTTCATATTGTGATTGCCGGAGGATGTGTGAAATACACGATAGATTTTGAAAATTCCATTTGTTGCCATAGTTTCTTTATATGTCTAGTAATAGCTTTGAGTTTTTAAGCCACGCTATTTATAGCTTGGCTTTAACATTTGTCAACAGTCACGCGTTCTGTCACCAAGAAAATTTGAAACTATTGGTTTTGAGAAATGAAGAAAAATTTACCACTATCGGGATTTGAACCCACGATCTCCGGGACAAGAGTCTGAAGCCCAACCGACTGAGCTAACCAAGATCTTATAATACGTGCAAAAAACTTCTTTATATTATGAAATGCACACTAGAGGACATTTAATCTGTATTCATATTATCCCAGTTGGCTAATCGACATGTAAAACAACAAAACACTATTTTGCACTGCCGGGGTTTACATGATTAATTTAATTAATCTATATGTAAACATCCGGAAAAAAGCGTCTGTATCAACGTAAACTTTCTGCGGGGCTTTCTGACCTTCATCGGTCACTTTTTTTATGAATAAAAACTGCTCTCAGAAATTATTCTGCACACCAAAACGAGTTTTATTGAACACCTATCACTCTAGTGTCTATAATAGACAAGCCCCCACGTCTATTAATCTTAGGGAAATGCCCCCCCCCGTAGCTTATTGGCACCCCCCCCTTCTATTTAATTATACAGGATTGAGAATGTATTTCTAGTCAATAAATGTTTATTACATAGCTACACTTTTTATTCCCTTGTTTTTTTGTGTTACATACTAGTTATAGTTATAGTTTTAAGGGTATTAAGATAATGTCCAACCACTTCGATTAATTATACTTTGGTTACACCGAGGTGCACCTCTATTGAATTTTTTTTAACAGGAACACACCCCCTTCTATTCGCACCACCCATTCTATTTGAGACACTAGAGTAATATTTCCTCCTGAGCAACAAAACTTTTAGTAAATGATATCATCAAAAATGTCGCCCAAATGTCTCAAATAATTAAAAAAATTACAAAGTCATACATTTGTTTCAATCAATTTCGCAAATATGTTAACATGCTTAATGTCCTCATAGTTTTTCTGTTGAAAAATAAGTTTTGCAATTTAATTATAAGTTAAAAAATGTGAAAAAAGTGACATTTCAATCTTGATCTCTACAGTTCCTCAATTAGTAGCTCTCTAAAATGTCTAAACAACAGATATACAGAATAACTGAAACAAAATATTATCCAATATCCAATTTCCTCATGAGGTTTTCATTGAAAGATTGATATAAAAATACCCCCGCCCGCTGCAAAGAATTCTTGCTAAAACTCTCTTCTTGAATTGAAAGTCCCCTTATAAAAACTCAGGTGCCTTGCACCCTTATTTCTACAACCTTTTAAAAAAGACCCTGTCCTTTCAAAACTCAGACTCTTTGCACCCTCAGTTTATTGACATTTTGTCCCAATGTTACCCCCTTTCATTTGCAAGTCCTAGATAAGATAGGCACCACTATAATAACTGTAACAAATAATGGGAGTTAGTCTCGTAATCTTGAACAATGTCTTGACAAGGTTTTGCAACATTTCAGCTTCTTTGAAACCTTTAGAAAAAAAAGCTCTAAGGTTCTCTTTTCACAATATAAACGCTTAACTTAAACAGCCTTTGTGGTAATTTCTATATTCTTTCAATACACTCATGCCTTTAGTATTAGGCTTTTTGAACAACATAAAACACATGTATTAAACATATTTTGGGTCACATGTCACAAACATTTTTGTCAAAAGTTTATACACTTTAGAGGTGGGGGATGATATAAAGGTGAAGAAAAATCTCAATGATAGGACACTGAAAGCAAGGTGCGTCACTTAAAGTTAATGATTTCAAAAATGTTATAAATGATTTTAGTGATGTACTTTCAGTAAAAAGTTGTACCATTATAGATGCTTTTATATTTATTGTCTTTTGGTTAATCTTCAGATTCCTGGATCAACTTTCCACATAACTACTGACGACCAGAACAAATGATATCTTCAAGAGAATATCTAAGTTCATCAGCATTTTCTTTTTGCCTGTGATAATTCCATGCAATTTCAACATTCAAACTGGTGTTCAAAGATGGATGACAATGTTGATTATTCCAAAAAAATAAAAGAAGAAATACTATGTGAAGATATCAATCCTCCTTTGGTAAATAAGGAACCCGGAAATGTTATCACTTACACTGGTTATGAATTAAAGTCATCAGATAAAATTGATTCTTTTGAAAATGTAATTATACAGAATGAAAAACTTGTCAATATTGAAGTTTTTCACAGAACACTTGTCTCAAAATCATCAGTACCTTTAAGAATGGAAATGAAAACTTCAATGTACTAGAAAATCTTCATAAGAATAAAACAGAATTTTTATATTCAGTATTGAGCAAAGAGGAAGAACTAAAACTTATTTCAAATGAAGGAAGGAATAAAACTAAAGAACATGAAGAGCACCAAGAGATAATTTCTAATGCAAGAAATAACATTTCAAAATCTCTTTACAGATGTGAGCTATGTCAAAAAAACTTTAAATGGATAATTTACTTGAAAAAACATTTGTTGAGTCATTCAAGACATTTTAACTGTGACTTATGTCAAAGATTCTACTTGCTTGAAAAATCCTTAAAGCAACATTTGAACTATCATTTAATCAAGAAACCACACAGATGTTATGTTTGTAATACATCATTTTCACAAAAAGGTGATTTAACACGGCATATGTTGATTCATACTGGGATGAGGCCATACAGATGTCATGTTTGTAATTCATTATTTACACAAAAAGGTGATTTAACACGGCATTTGTTGATTCATACTGGAAAAAACTACACAGATGTCATGTTTGTAATACATCATTTACAAGAAAAAGTTCTTTAACACAGCATATATTGATTCATACTGAAAAGAGACCACACATATGTCATGTTTGTAACTCATCATTTGCAAGAAAAGGTCATTTAACAAATCATGTGTTGATTCATACTCAAGAGAGATCACACATTTGTCATGTTTGTGGAAAATCCTTTAAACATAAATCGAATTTAACACAGCATTTGTTGATACATACTGGAGAGAGACCACACAGATGTCATGTTTGTAAAGCATCATATACAAGAAAATGTTCTTTAATAAGTCATATGTTGATTCATACCGGAAAGAGACCACATAGATGTCATGTTTGTGAAAAATCATTTTCACAAAAATCGAATTTAACAATGCATCTGATGATTCATACTGGGGAGAGGCCACACATATGTCATGTTTGTAGTACATCATTTAAAGATAAAGGTGTTTTAACACAGCATATGTTGATTCATACTGGAAAGAAACCACATATATGTCATGTTTGTAATTCTTCCTTTACACAAAAAAGTCATTTAACACAGCATATGTTGATTCATACTGGAAAGAGACCACACATCTGTCATGATTGTAATTCATCATTTGCAAGAAAAGGTGATTTAGCAAGGCATATGTTGATTCATATTGGGAAGAAACCACACATATGTCAAGTTTGTAATACATCATTTGCTAGAAAAGGTCATTTAACACAGCATATGTTGATTCATATTGGGAAGAAACCCACACATATGTCAAGTTTGTAATACATCATTTTTACAAAAAAGTAATTTAACACGGCATATGTTGATTCATACTGGACCACATAGATGTCATGTTTGTGAAAAATCATTTTCAGACAAATGGAGTTTAACAATGCATCTGATGATTCATACTGGGGAGAGGCCACACATATGTCATGTTTGTAGTACATCATTTTTACAAAAAAGTAATTTAACAAAGCATTTGATGATTCATACTCGACAAGACCAGAAATTTGTCCCGTCTGTAAACAATCATATAAAACAAAAAGTTCTTTAACACAGCATTTTTTGACACATACTGGATAAAAGCCAAGCATTTGTAATGTTTGTAAATCAGCATTTTGACACAAAGGTAGTTTAACAAAGAATTTGTTGATTTATAAAGGAGAACCACCGCACATAGGTTAGATAATAGACAAAAGCGTGATTTAACAAAGTATATGTAGATTGATACTAAATGGAGTCAACCAAACTTTATCCATTATATTTACAAAGTTGACAAGCCAAATCTAAGAAGATTAATAATATAAGAACAATGATATTAAGTTTTTATCAAATTTTAATGAAAATGTTTCAGATATCACAAACTTTGAACTATTGAAACTGCAAAACCTTTTAAACTTCTAAAAGAAAGGATTCCATGGTTCTCATAATCAATCATATTACATTTTTTTGTTTCTTGAAAAAGGTAAATATTTTATTTTTGTTTTGTCATTATTTGTATTAGTGACTTTTTTATGGGAAACATTGTGATATTCTTTTTATTAAGAAAAAACATTAAAAAAATTATCAAATATAATCTCATGCTTTTGATTTCTTCAATGAGTATAATAAGAATAACAAAAGGAGAAAAAACATTGGTTCTCGAAAGATAAGTTTGAAGTTTTAGTTTTCTTCTCAAATATTAGATAACGAGAAATTCAAGTCACAAGCTAAATTTGTCAAAAGTAAATAGACACCTTTTCCCACAAGTGCCTCTTATGTTGTATATATTCCACTTAAGCTTGTAAATCATTTTTAATACATAAGTAAAGGCAATTTTGTTTGTCTTTTAGATGATATGATTTTGTCTTTGTTTTTTCCTCTTCTTTAAGTCCATTTGTATGTTAAGGTTTGATTTTTTGTTATTTTTTATATATTTCTATAACTATTTAATTTGTCTCATTAAATTTGTCTTTATCTTTGTTATGGTTTTCTGTGTCATTTTTATCATAATTTATACATTTTTATTCTGATAATGGGCTTCGCACACTTTGTTTATACTTATTTTCATGAAATGTTATGCTTATTTCTCAAATTGTGACTTCAGAGAGTTGCACTTTTCTTCCTATCTTACTGTGTATCTAAATGTATAACATATAATTATTGAAACAAAATGACTTAAGTTATCTTAAGATGATATACAATTTAAATCGTCACATTTTTCTAAAAAATCTTCATCATTAAATGTTATGGTACTTGAAAATGTTGTTTATTGAATTTTTGTCATCAGCTTAGTTTTAATTGTCTTGATAATTTATGTATGCTTCTGAAATATCAATGAAATAGCAACCAGTGAATTGCTAGGTGTTTAAAATAACATTTCAGATTACATTGTCAACAGTGTTATTCAGATTTTTCTATGTGCTGCCACACAGGAGCAGAACTGTATGACTTTACTTACATCCTTCCAAGTCACAGTATCTTGACATCGGGCCTACCAGTCTGAGCATGAATCTCTAAATGTTATGCATCATATGGGACAGCTGCTTACATACTGTTTTTTGAAGTTATGTATATGACTACACTGGGGGTTGAACACCTATGGTTTCGCTCCATCTGCGGACGCTTTAACCACTCAACATCTGAGGGGATTTCTAAAAAATAATTTATTTACTCTTCTGTAGGTAAATTAAAAAAACGTTGGTCTTCCTTGGGCAGTATTGAATTGGCTAAATAAGCTCTCCCCAGTGACCCGCTTGTTTGGACAGTATTGAATTGCCTAAATTAGCCCTCCCAGGGGACCAGCTTGTTTGGGCAGTATTGAATTGCCTAAATTAGCACTCATAAGGGACCTGCTTGTTTGGGCAGTATTGAATTGACACGGGTCACTTCATACATGGTTCAGTGGGATGGATCTACAGTTCACGATTTATGTGATATGAGTGCGGTGTTCAAACGAATTGCTTGGAATATATCTCTTCGATAACTTTAATTTGAAATATCGTTTGATAATATTGAACGTTTTTGAGTAAAATTGAAACATTTCTTATTTTTCATATACATTTAGTTTTTTTAACGCTCAAAAGATCTTTTCTAAGAATGAGTAAGGGTAGGGACAATAACGAAGCTCTTCTGGTTGCTCATTGACAATAATTTAATTACGTACACACTGTTTTAACGGATGTTTTTACATTATATATAGCAAGCCCTCATTCGAAACTTAAAGTCAAATGTAGTTTTGTTCATTGTATGACAAAAGTTGTTTGCAGAAACTTGATCCTATTTTAAAAAGATCATTGCAATAGGAAATAATTAAAAACTGTTTCAACTCAAGATTGGTCGCAAAACTAAATTCAACGTGCTTCAAAACTAAATAAAAATTAACCCTAGGACAAGAGATATTTATGTTATTCAAATTAGAAATTGTATGTCTTTAAAAATGTTTCTTTTATATTGTGTCCTCTATAGCTATCAGCGACAGTCTCCCGCTATAGAAATAGACATATCTGCCTTGACTGTGAGAATGCAGAGAGAATAGAAACAAAATAATCCAAGCTAAAATATGGTATCCAGTGAAAGTTTGAGAGCAACTAAAACATAATAAAACTTAATATGCATTTTATAGCTAGCAACTAGCACCATTGAGGTTTCTCTAATTCCCTTTTAAAAATGAATGTCTCAGGTTTGTAAAAAAGCTTATTGGAAGAGTTTTTGCCTTTTTAAGGTTTTGCTATACAGTAAAATCTGGATAATATAAACCTTGTTAATACAAATTATCAAAAATTCAAAGCAAATTTTTAAGTCCTGATTTTTCTCCTCTTTGTTTAAGTAAAATAATGATTCTTAATACAAATAAGTCTATCGATAATTTGAGGTCTAAACCTATGAGATGGGACAATTAAGTCTAAAAGTTGATATACATCAATAGAAATCATATAAACAAAACTTCAGATAAAAAATTGTGCACAATATCTTCCGAGTTTATAATTCTTATCACCAGGAGAGAAGACAACTTATAGCTAATTTTAAAACTTTCAAAACTTCCAATTCCCCCCTTTTTGTTTAAGTTCATCTTATAACAAGTTATTGTGACTTTCTAATTTTTTTTGTCAGAGTTATGGCCCTTTTATAATATAAGTAAATGACTCTCACAAAGTTAGATCTAGGAACCTGAATCTTGCTACTCTAGTAACCTTTCAAAAGCTTTTTCTCCATTTTTTTTTAAAAATTATGTTTCAACAGAGTATTGTCCAATTTTATTTTTCTATTCACATTCTTTATAAATTGGCAAACCATCTAAGGTCACAAAGTCAAAGGTATGAATCTGCAATCTTGCACAAATAATTTCTTAGTTAGTCTTTTAAAGTCATTTTTTATTATTTTTTTAAAAAGCTTAAATTTTATAAAGTTCAGTTTGTTTCATAATTTATTTATTATTTTGTTATGCGGTGGCCATCCTGTGTGACATAGGAATTTAAATTTAACAAAGAAGGCTCACAATACTGTATGACATAGGATTTAAATTTGACAATGAAGGTTCTCCTATTGGCCATACTGTTTGACATAGGAATTTAATTTTAACAATGAAGGCTCTCCTAGTGGCCTTACTCTATGTCATAGGAATTTAAATTGAACAATGAAGGCTCTCCTAGTGGCCATACTGTATGACATATAAATTTAAATTTAACAATGAAGTTTCTCCTTGTGGCCATACTGTATGACATAGGAATTAAATTTTAACAACGATCGAACGAACCTGTGGGGCAGCATAGCCGAGTGGTCTACGCGGATGAGTTTGGACTTGATCACGTGATTTCAAGAGGTTGTCTTGACAAAGGTGTCGTGGGTTCGACTCGCTCGGTAGGCAAATGATTTTCAGCAGTGAAAATTTATATGAGAGCCATGGTGTAATGTGGTGAGTGCTTACACATGTACCCCTAGATCCCTGATAGGCAGGATCAAGCACATAGTCCCATCGGAGACGGATGATAAACTGGAGACCCGTGTGAAATCACGCTTAAGACCCCTTGATGGCTGCTCAGAGCGTCATCCGGGCAAAATTATAAGTCCTATCAAAAAGAGTGGTAATATGCCATTCTATGACCTAGGACCGGTTCATAAACCTGGACTGCATGGACTACAGTACATTGTAGTCCGCGTAATGGACGAGGCACAACAAAGAATGTCATCTTTTACGCAGATGAGGTGTAGCCAAGTCTGGAAGACGCAGAGACGACGACGACGAATGAACCTACAACGGATGTCGTGGTATTTTCACTTGGGCTCGGAGATCAAGCAAAAAGTCGTTGACAGTGTCAACTAATAGTTACTGTAAAAGAACTTTTTTCGCGAGGTCTTTTTGTCGCGAATGTCCAAAAATAATTTGAGCGAGGGATTAGATTTTGCAGATGATGATAAGTATGTTCCTCAAATCATCATCAATATAATACTTGTGACTTGCATTTTTATTTTCGCGAAGTAGGTGTCCACTTGTGACGTCACGAGAATTAGATCCTCGTGATAAAAGTGTTTTTACAGTAGTCGCTCGTTTTGGTGTCTGTTTGACACCAAAAGTGAACGACTTACAAAGAGTTGACAAATGATTTGTTTATTTTGTGTCAAGTCTCGAACTTTACTAACGTCATCTTGATATCGTATTATTATTTTAACTACACTGTTTTTAAGTCTTGAATTAAGTACTGTTGGTTTGTCATAGTTAATAGTTTATTCGACAGACCCTGCAGTGACTGTTTTGTCATCTAGCTTGTTTCAGTCCAATATTGACCTGACAAAAGAAGACCTTCCATAAACTTCAGTATTGCTATCTGGAATTCTAAAACGTCTTACTGCTTCAGAAACGTCGAAAAGGACTTACATTTTGCTTCTAGGTTGCTATAACACAGTCACTGTATATTTTAATTTTAATTAGACCACCCCCCTTTTGGGCCTCCTTTATGCAATATATTGCTATTTTTCATTTTCTATGGTAATTATCTGGTGTTGAGCTAAGTTTCATTGAAAACTATGTTCTCTACACTCCAAAAACCCGTTAAAATAGCTCTTAAAATATTTGAGGTCAAAGGTGAGTGGCAGATTCTAAATTACCACAAAAATTACCGTGTAGGGGTGTTATGTTTTCTTTTTCAACAATAAACATCATCTTTCGGACTTGTGATTTCCACCGATGTTTCCCTTGACCCCTCCCTGGTTTCATCTTACGAAAAATGCTTCAATTCATCCCTAATTAAGACTTTTTAAGCCTATATTTTACTTAAAAATTGTGTTACAGGTGAGCCTCGAACTGAGTGTAAATAAATGAAAAAAGCCAGTTGGTCACTTTTAATAGATTCAATGTTTTGACTTAAAAAAATCCAGAAATTGCATTAAACCCTTTGTAATACATCACTCAGATTATTTACATAATTTCCTAAAACATATCTTACTTTTATTTTAATAAAAACAATACACATCGAGTAAAGTTTCTAACATATTTACCTTCGTTAAATACATTGCTACAAAAATCCTGGACTTATTTCCGGAACGTTGACTAATGCCAGTTAATCACTTTAAACGTGTAGTTTTTTTTACTTAAACAAATTCAGAAATTGCATATAACCCTATTTAATACATCACTTATATAATTAACCTGTATTTCCTAAAACATATCTTATTTTAATGTTAATAAAACAACACACATCAGTTATTTAGGTTTAACAGTAAAGTTTCTAAAATATTAATTTTCATTAAATACAATTGCCAAAAAAATCTGGTATTCTTTCTTTCCACACCATCAACGAGGTTACGAGTTCTTCTGACGTTTTCAATTACGCTTCATGTCGGGATTTTAGATTCTGCTGCACTGGTTTTTGAAAATGGTTTTGTCAGATCCACCTCCTTTAAACAAGATCCTTAACGTGAAGTGAATACAAAGAATCTTATCAATCATGTGAGCAATATTTTAATGATTTTCGTCATTTTTTTAGCTTATTTTCTTGAAATATTTCTGTGGGGAGTTTTTAAAATTCTTGTCTGCATCCTGCAAATAA
>JAUUEB010493348.1:0-10605 GCA_032362205.1 Clione limacina
GATTTAATATGTAGATAAAAATTCAATTTAGTTCAACTGTTATATTCACTTAAGCCAAAGTTAAGAAATAATAGAAATTATTCTATTTGTTGAGAGTGCTTTTAAGACTAGTTACCTCAAATCTGAATGCTCAAATTATGCACATAAAAGCTTCTTTTTAGGTACAAAATGTATCAAAAAGGCCTATTTTTTCGGGAGCTTCAACCCCTGGTCACCCCCAGGGGGCTGTCCCCTCAACAGGGCGGCTTAAAAATCAGGCACTACGCGCCCTCACGTGTTAGGGCTTACTGTTTTCTGATTGCCTGCTGGCATCCCTGTTTTATGTTTTGAAAATCTGTTTAAAAGATTACAAATTATGTTAGGAGAAACAAAAATCTGTTTTTTCAAGAATTAATTTAGCTGTTCTAAGAACAGCTAATTTAATTCTTGAAAAAACAGAATTTTTTTTCTTCTCATTGATTGTCAATTTGATTATGCGTTTGTTCTTAAAATAGTTTGACACTTACTTTGTTTTCAGTTTACTCATGAATATGATCAGCTCAGATAAAACGCTTGCAGAAAGATTTCAGTCGAGATCTTTCTGCAGAAAGATTAAAATCGCAAATCTTACTACAGTTTTGAAAAAAAATATATGAAAATTTATGATTTCTTCGTTAAAACAATTTGTTATATTCAAATAGATGAAATGCCCTCAGCAAAGTCTTTAACGACAGCCCTAGTAACTAACGCTGTTTAGTTTTTATCTCCATAATGCCTCCTTTTTTATTGGGATAATTCTGTTTTTTTAACAGCAGGTCAGCTTTATTCTCAGATTTTTGGAGGGGCTTGAAGAGCATCTAAGACTACAATATTCCATATTTGTATGTTTACTCTCTAAACTTTTCTGGAGGACATACCTCTAGGCGCCCTTGTGATACAAGGGCGTGCCTAGAGGACAAAGCGTGAGGACATTGATGATGATGAAAATTTGTGATTCAATTTGTACCTTTCTTCAATCGTAAAAAAATCTCCCTTATTTTTTGACTTAAATCTCCCTGGTGCTGCCTCAGAGGGTTGGCAACTCTGCTGAATGTGATATTGGTAGCAGCAATATGTTCTCTTTTGATTTGTTACCAACGCTTCTGAGAGGTAACCCTTTGAAGTCATGTTTTCTTATAAAGGCAGTAGACAAAACATTTTCACCGTTTGTGAAGACTGTTCTATCTATTTGACAGTGCAATCTTGAACTTTGTACAATTTAGTTCAGGATTGTTGGATGCATCTATATTGATTATGCAAGTTTCTTGAGATTTGTTGATCTAGATAAGGGCTTTGTATTCAATACTTTAACTTTCTTTTTATTTTGCCTGCAGGAGTTTGAACCTGAGAATGAGGAGTCACTTTGTGAGTTGCTTAAGCAATTAGCCACAGATTCTGCGAAGCACCGTGCCAAAAAAGATCGTAAAGAGCAACGCTCTTGTTTCAGAGATGTTCAGAGTTTCGTTGTGGTGAGAGCAGATTATATTTATAGATGTATTTAATACATCATTCCAAGTTCATGCTACTGAAACCTCAAAGTCTTAAAACTTAAAAGATAACTCAACAAGGGTCATATAGATTGTGGCTGTTCATAACTAGAAAAATGAGGACTCGTAGAGAGTACAACCATGCACATCAGCAAAGATGCAACAAAGAACATATAGCATAATCATAAAAGGGACATAAATCTGTCATCAATTTTTTTATCAAAAGATTGCAGCTTTTGGGGAACAAACCACAAATTAAAAGCATCTGTGCAAGATTTCAGATTTCTATCTTTGACCAAAGCGTGTTTGCAAAAAAATAACAAAGACATAACTCCGTAAATGTTTCACAAATATTTCTGGATTTAAATAGCAAACATTTTTTACTTGTTCTATACCATCCTACCAATAATGTAAGAGATCCGAGCAAAATTGTTCAAGTTATCGTGTAAACAGACACACACACAGAGACAAGCCGAATATATACCACTACACAATATAATTGTGCGTGGAAAAAAAACAAGTTTCCCTTGTACTGTAAATCTTTACCCTTTATTCTTTAGTGACAGTAAATTGCATTTATATTGTGTGAAGAAAATTGATGATTAAACGCATTTGGTAGAGCGTCAGGCTATCATGTAGGTGATTGGGGTTTGTTTCCAAGTTCAGGCAGAGTGAATGAGGAAAGCAGTGGCAAACTACCGCCAATGCTGTATGTCTAAAAGATTAGGCCTATACTCCTGTTTACCTAATGCTCAGTAATGAGTATGGGTAACATTACATTACTTTTTTTAAAGAACATCATTTCCTGCAGGAAGTTGTATACCGTTGTCAATATGCTAGCACACTTTTGTAAATTAAACCTTATCTTTGTTTTTCACCTTGAAATGTGCTACTGTTGATTGCACTGTGTAAAGAATTTATGCGAAGAAAAGTAAATAATCAGTGCTTCAATTCTTCCAATTGTATGCGAAATCTGCACAGATTGTTATGAGTAAAAATCTGCATGGCAGAGACAGTGCAGGATCAATGTTAATGACAATAGTAGAAGCCTATTGCAGCTGTTCTATCAGGAATCAGAATTCAACAGACATTTTGAAGTTAAGTTAGCTCAATTTTTATACACAGAAAGCTGGGCCTAATGTTTGATAACTTTGAATTGTTTTCCCCACTTCATCACTTCTGCTAGACAGTCAGACCAACTGACATCATTGACTGTGCTTAAATTGTTTCCCAGAGACACTTGCATCACCCAAATTGTTGTTTGGTATTAGCATATAATGTCAGAAAGATGTCATCAGCTTTAGAAAATAGATTTCTTGGAAAGAACACTGTTGTGGATCGCAATTTAGAAGTTATTCTAAGTATCACAAGTTTATTCTTATACCTCTCTTCAAACATTTTTAAACTTATGTAGCAACCTTGGTATTATCTGCATTTTGCCCAATTTTACTTAAATTGTTTACTTTTTGTAGTGATTGTTAATATCTTTTTCACTTTGCCTGCAGGATGGAGAGAGTCCCAGTGAGGTTATTAAAATGGGCAAAGAGAACCTTCTAGAGATCGACAGCTGGAGTCAGAAACGTCAGTATGACAGCTTATGTCAGATTCTGCTTTGTGGAACCTCTGTTCATATGAAGGTATGAAAAAATACCATTACCTTTTTATGATTCATTTCTTCTCAATTATTTTTTGTTTTCTTTTTGTCTTAAGTTAAGACCGGGCTGTCAAGTGTCCTCATAAGATTTGCTTCTTTTATTTCATCTGAACTTCAGCTCTGTTTCGATAATTTTGTTTACCCTCTGTCTCTGGTCCAAACTCCTCTAATATTTGAAATTCTGAAACTCACATTTGCCTTAACTATTTTTACCCATTCTCCACATTTCTCATTTTTCAATTGTTTCGAATATTTTCTTTTTGTTTGGAAATATTATTTTGTTAGATTAGGGGAAAAAATAATTAATGACTGCCTTTTCCCCCCAGGCTAATCCAATCCTGAGGGAAATGTTTGACTTGGGAGCTCCAGGGATGGATAGTTATGGCCACACTAAGTCTCTCTCCAAAGCACAACGGGTAAGATCTTGAATTTGCTTTAGTTAGTTTTAAGGATATATTTCTGCATGTTCTTATTTCTGTAAATTTGCATGGAATTTTAGGTGTAACCTTTCATGGTTATGTTTTGACGGAAGATATGGAATGACCCTACTGACATCAAGAATTTAAATGAATATTCTGTCTTGGCCCTTACATCATATTTGATAACAAGTGAGTCTAATGTGCTAGTAGGCTATTTAGAGATAGGGAAAAAAACTTTGCAATAAGTGGCCCAACAAAATGGAAGACATTTTTTACTAGAGAATGAGAGGATTCTGTGTGGCATTGGCAGTGAGCATCCTTGTATAGCCTTGTCGACACTACGATGGCTCTTGCAGCTATGGTATTGTACTGGCTTTGATGATACCAGCACTACAATCAAACAATGTGTACAAAGCCTAGGCCTAAGATCTCAAGAATCTGAAGCCTCTCTAGAAAAAGCATGAAATCATAATTTTTTTAGTATTTTTGTGGCTAACATCTTTATAAAAAGTGACAAATAACATTAAAACCATTTTTTTAAGCCAAAAAAAGCTGGAGTCTGGTGAAGAAAAAAAACAAGCGAAATTGTGACTCGTGGTCGATGGATTTAGCTTAAATAGAGACAAAACTTGTAAAACGAAGGCATAATGCACAATTTGATGTATCTTCATTATTGGATACAATTCAACAAAAACTGACTTATTCTATTAAACAAAAACAGAGAATTGCGTGTATTAATGGTATTAATTTATAAAAGGTTTTTCTGTTCAATATTAATTTATAAAGGTTTTTTTCTTTTCGGTATTATTTTATAAAAGGTTTTGTTCTGTTCATCTTGTTTTTTCAAAAAGGAATTAAATGGGTTTAAGGCATTCCTAAGCCTGGGTGCAACAATCAACTATGTGTCTGGATCATTAAAAAGCAGGTCTGATTGAGTCATGGGGGAGGGTGTAATCAAGTCTCTAATTCCCTCCTAGTACCACTCCGGTTTTAAAATTGGGCTTGACCTTTCCTCATACCCACAGACCTAGATAGAAAGGAATTTAGTTAAGAATTTACAATGATTACTGAAACTAAGTCATCACAGTCCTCTTGGTCCAATACATTAGCATATTTTGACATTCATTCATTTTTATTTTTCTAGACGTTCATCAACGCTGCAGCATTCAAAGCTCGTACCAAGGCAAGGGCAAAGCACAGGGACAAAAGGTCAATCCATGTCAACGGCTACTGAGACACACCATGCATTAGTTAAATTTAATCAATTATTTGCTCTTATCCATGTTTTTAACATCAGTGCCACAGAAATACATTTCTCATGATTTACTTGTGTAACATTATAAATGTTGGTTCTTGGGGAATGTTAGTCATCTGTTTGATTAGATATTAACATTTTATGTTAATAGGATAGCATGCCCTTTCTCCAGAGTATATGTAGACTTCCGGCCATTATCATTATGTCTTTATTTTGGATCTAATTAACTTATTATATTGTCATTATGTGCCAAATTGTTCTGAGTAAAGAAAGACATGATTTGTTATTTGTTTTGGTAACAACTTGAACCTATGCATATGACAAAGTTAATGTTTGACCCAACTGTGATTATTGTCCTTAGAGTGGGTGCTGTTTCATGAACCAGCTAGAAGAATATTGGAGGAATTCAATCAAAATTTTGGACCCTGTTTGGTTAGTAAAAATCGGTGCACTAATCAAAATGTGTTTTAAACTGTTAAGTACTGACTCTTGAGGGTAAAGAAAGAGCTTTATTTGTACTCAAAGAGGTCTTCAATCTTCAAGCCTAGTGTTAAAAACTAATGATAAAATGTGCTATAAGAATATAAGCATTATTTATGAAGATAGCAGGTGTTTTGTTTAAAGATACCAAGAATTCACTGACAAGTTTGAGTCAGTTCTGAAGATTTGAAAAGTGGCATTTTTTACAGTATATAATATAGGTTACAATCTTGAGCGTTGTAATTGGACTAAGACCTTAATGCATCATACCATTTTAGAATTGTATAGTTTATGTTCTAGTCATTTCTAGATATCTCTTACTGAGCAGTTTGTACTATCCGGATTCTACTGTATAATTATAGTTACTATTAACCTAGTAAGGTCCATATCCTGTTGCCGTATTTTTACAAATGGTTGTATATTTCTAATCCTCTGTCTTACTACACTGTTGTGAATAGTGCTTATTGTATCCAAACTTTAGCTTCCAGCCCTTCTTCTGTTGAAATGATCTGTGATTTGACTTGTTTGTTTTGGGTTTTCAATTCCTGATGTATTTTAAGATACCGGTGGTGTTTGAAGAACTATAAGGTTCCTGGCTTTGTTTAAATTTTTAAAACAGAAACTCAACCTGCGGTCACACCTTGGTTATAAAAAAACAGGATATTAGGCCATAGACTACATCAATAGTTCTTCTCTCACATGAGTCTTGTGTTTTGGAGTTCAACTATTGTTGACTCTCGTACCCAAAAACAGGAACATGGAGAGTTTCGTCTGACAATTTGCTTTTGAGCTTTATCATTGAAAGGTTGAGTCTAATTCATATTGATTATTCGATTTTTAAAAGGAAAGCTTTAGATTTTGGTTATCCTCTAGATAAGAACCCAACAAAGAGCTACTAATACATGATGCTAGGTTTTGATTGGTATTGATGTGACATAGGGACTATAAATTCAATTGCTTAAAAACTTGTCCGTAATTAATACCTTTATTATTGTTTAGAATTTTAAGATTCAGTAGACACACATTATGCAAAACCAAACCGTAAGAACAATACTACTTTATCCATATTCTATGTGAAAGACATGTGACCATGCAAGGTTATGTAGATAGAAGCGAGATCAGTTTATGCAGTTTTTGTATCACAAATTATCATTTTGTATGTATGTACAGTGACTGATTTATTTTATGATTGAGATTATTGCCATGTCCATTGATATATATGCAGATTTTATTTCAACTCTCTCATGTTGAGTATGTTTGGATTGCCAGAGGAAACATCTTAAGATTCTTTTATAATGATTGATAAAAACGTCTACATTCACTAGTATACATTAGTCGCCTTTGTAAATTTTTTGGAATAATCTAAATAAAATATTCCATAAATGATATTTAGAGAATACAATGAGAATATTGAGAAAGAAATAAACAACATGAAGTGACATTTATTTGATTATATTCTATTGAAGAGAATGTTATCTAAATTGTGTCCATTGTAAATGATCAGAGGATATTAAATTGTTTGGTTTGACTTGAGCAAATGTGATCAGAGGTATTAAGTTTTGAACTGGAAAAGAATTAATTGAAACACAGAAGAGCCCTAACTAGCTGATATAACATTTTCTTTTTAAGGTATTTTCTCAGGTGCCCATTATTGACTAATATCAGTGTGCTTGTTGTATTAGTACATGCCTGTACAAAGTTTAAAAAGATTTGTAGTTGCATCCCTTGTGTGTAAAAACATGACAAAAGTATTACATTGTAATGGTCGCCGATCAAGGCAGTTATTTAAGTTAAGTCTTCAGGCAGTTATTTAAGTTAAGAGTCTTCCTGGAAGATTTCCTTGAAACTAGGCTTAATCTGATTGTGACCTGAGATTGTTGATTACAGTTGTTTGGAATGTGTTCCATTTGAAAAATGGACATCATTTATTGCTTAATAGGGGAGCGTAGTTTTTAAATTATTTGAAATAAACACATTTTTGACTTAAGAGCAATAAGTCTATTTAAGTTTTGTCCAAATATTTTAGAAATCTATGCTGACATATTCTGCATACCTTTGACATGAATGGTGGTGGGTTACTCTTATTTTTGCCTCAGATTTTAAGCTTTGAGTAATTTGTTGTTATAGAATCAGTAAGTGTTGCACCTCGGCTACAGACAAATTAGTGATCTGGTGTCTGTCAACCATTAGAAGATCACCATTGAACATCACAAATCTTTTGAGATCATTTTTTTCTTGCTTTACCTTCACTTCAGAAACTCCTTGAGATGTAGGCAATTCTTACACCCTTATTATTTTCACAGTACCTTCAATTTTAATACCAACAGTTTTAAGTGAACATTTTTTGTGGGCTGAGGTGCATTCATACTTACTATCCATCATGTTTTTAATCATTGAGCATAATTCACCCTCATTAAAAACATCCTCCTTTCTGTGGTGAAAGATATTATATTATCATGATTGTTGTCTTGTCATGATCAGTGTCATCTTTTCCAACTGGTTGTGTTAAATCCTTTGTAATATTTCCAATCTAAGACCCCATATGGTTTGTCTTCTCTTCCGCATATTAAGTGTAATGTGTATTTATGTATGTGTGAACATTGACCTCTGCTATGTCATGAATAAGATATGTTTTTTATCAGAGTGTGTTAACTTGAACTAGTGTAGATGTTTGAATGATAATTTCAAATCTTGAGGTTGTATAGGGGATCGGATTGTGAACAATAAAGATAATAAAACAGCTGATTTTTGTTTTTTATTATTTTTTGTCTTGCATTGGCTATTTGTTGACCCTAGAAGTTTTAAATATGTCTAACATTGATCCAACCAATTACTGATGCAACAAAGTAAACATGTGAGGAGTGTTTGAATTACAATATCAATGGCTGGAGATGGTTCAAAAATGTCTGTAGCACTGTATATCTGCAATTGGATAGTGCAAGACTAACTTGTGACTGGCCAAGGCTGTAGACATCGCAAGATCTGTATCATATTCAGCATTATATGCATTGAGATATGTTTAAGATTTGAATATGAGCTTGAAATTCATACATATTACAGTAGACTACGGTTTTAACGGGACCAGACGGTTTTCGTTACTTCCTAAATCACCGAATTTCGAGCCTAAACTAAATACAACCATGTCGAGACCTGACTGCCAATCTATCCGTAGAACATCATTTGGCGAACATAAACATAATACTAACAGAGGATGAGTGACAACAATGATGACAAGTCTTGGTCCAATACTAAAAAGCTCTCTTAGCATTATATATAGATAATCTTGGCACTAGAAACGAATCTAGGGAAATGAAAGAATGCGGCGATTATGGATTTTTTGGGGGGTTTGGTATTTTTTTGTAATTTGAGCGTGGCAGACATTCGGACTGGCAGTCGCAAGGCTCAGCCAGTCCGAGCCCAAAACTCCCAGTCAATTCCATCGGACTGGCACATTTGAGCAAGTCTGTTATGTGCTGCTCATTAATCTTCGTCTGTATTGTACATGACCTTGACCTTTAGCCGATACAACCCAAAGAAAAAGAGTTGCATGAGCGGCAATCCCAAAAATGCAAGTCCTGCACTGACGCTAATGGCAAGTCCAGGATAGTTCCAATCAAGAATGTCGTAAACAACGTTATTTGTATGATCAAATGACCAGAAGATGACTGAAAACATGATGTAGAATAAACCATAGATTATTGGTTGATACACGTGAAGAATCCGGACCGGACGTGCGCTGATCACGTGGTCGATGATAACAAAAACGAGATTCAAAAGATGGATGTTTGTGTTAACAACAGTCATACTATCATTACGGGTAGGATACAGCGCACCAAAATAGACAATTGTTACTACTGGAGCGGCCGCACTAGCTACGTTTGACAGAGTCCACGAGAATTTTATATACAATGGAGTAGGTTTGGCGGTTATATACTCAGAGCAGGCTTCCTCTTTTGCGTCTTCTTTGATAGTGCCGCTTATTGGACCAATAGAAGATACATTCTTTAATGGCACACCAGGTGATGTTTCCTTGTTATTCCCCGGCAGTCCTTGTTTTCCTTGCCTGTTGATAAAACGGTTGGTTATTAGATGAGGCTGCTAAACAAAGTAAACGACACTTAAAACTATTACATGGGTAAGATAAATTCAAACTTAATCATCATTCAAAAACAAGTCCAGTTAAGTGAAAAAAGGAATCGTAGTAAGGGGTAGAGCTATTTGATCTCAGCAGACCATGTATATTATAACCACCTGGGTTTAGCGGGTATGTTAGGCTATACCAGTAGACCCAAAGAACGACATTGTTGCAGCAGACACTTAGTTACTGTTTACAGGGACAAGATACAATCAGATAGAAAAGACCTATCTACCTATCATCCAATTAATCCACCAATCCATCCATTAATCAGTTCATTAATAATCAATATATCTGCCATTCCGTCAACGACCCATCCGACAATCCAGCCAATCTATCAAACAATCCATACATCCATCCAAACAAATTTATAAACTTTGAAAATGCTTCCTCCCCGGCAGGCGCGTAGCCAGGGGGACATGGGGAATCCCCCTATTTCGATCCAAAATGCTCTGAAATTGCACATTTTTTAAAAACTTATTTTCAAAATTTCCATTGCGCCATTGTTGTCCATTTTTGATACAAATTGCCCTAAATTTGCATCATTTATAACTAATGTTAAAAATGTCGGCCGCTTCGCAGCCATTGTTTTAATTTTATTAAAGGTTGTCCCCCGCTTTCAAAATCCTGGCTATGCGCCTGCTCCCCGGTACCGGATCTTTTGCATATAGATAGGTTAATATAGGGTCTGCGGGTATATATAATGGCCATTAATCCACCACAAGCCAATGCAGTGGTGTTAGCTACTGATACCTTGTCTACCCACTCCCCCAATTGGCAGTTACCTTACCTGACATATTATAAGACGAACACACATTTTCTCATGCCGGAGCGGTATCATATATATCCTATCTATATGCTAACGCTCCGGTACCGATATTAACCATATCCATATACTAGATGGTACCGTGGAGGTAGCCACTTTGTATAAACTAATGCATGTTCTTTAACTCACCTAAAGAAAACAAGTGTGAGCAGAGCCGCTGTCACAAGATGTAACATAAGCATAACGTATGACCAGACAGTGAAGAACTCGAG
The DNA here is from genome assembly GCA_032362205.1 of Clione limacina. Taxonomy (NCBI): domain Eukaryota; kingdom Metazoa; phylum Mollusca; class Gastropoda; order Pteropoda; family Clionidae; genus Clione; species Clione limacina. The sequence continues at coordinate 10,487 of JAUUEB010493348.1, forward strand.
TAAGCTCTTCTGTCTATCCAACACAACATACTCGTTGACGATAAGGTGGATGAAGGCGTACACAGAGTACAAGGCTAGGATCACTCTTATGATAGCAAACAGAGCATGGGGTAATTTCC
>JAUUEB010493359.1:0-10605 GCA_032362205.1 Clione limacina
GTCAAGCCCCCCCCTCCCTTGATTTTCCCTGTTACCGCCCCTGATCAATCCTCATACTCATCACAATGAATCATCAGGGCTATGGTCTCATCTCATGTATGGTTTAAAGCTTTCAAAATCTTTGATTTTGATGCTTTTTGTGTGATGTTTGATAATATTTGATAGAGTCCAAGACCCTATCAACAGTCTCTCAATATCAACCTTGCTTTATGATACTTTATCCTATTATTGCGCACCTAAGACTTATCTTTAAACAATGATAAACCCATATGAAATTGTTAAAATGTACAAAAGTCTTTTGAAACTGAAAAGAACACTTAAAAGCAACAAACAACTCAACAAAAACAAGGAAGTTTATCTATTTCAAGGAACTGCGCAATAATAGGAATCATGACAGTAGGTACATATATCTTAAAACAAACAATGATCTTTTTAACTATAACTGAAAGGTCTCTTATTTTCTTGAAATGCTTTTTACTCTACTTGCTTATCAAAATATGTCTCTTGTTGAAAACTTTATCTCAGGTGTTCAATTGTGAACGAGAATGCAATGAAGGTTTGGTGGCTGTCAACCCAGGACTCAGTTTGGTCAATGGTGAAACGGTTGTCATCCGAACAGATGTTGCCGATCTTGTTGCAGCAAAAAAAGTTGTTGTCATCACTGGTGGGGGTTCTGGACATGAACCAGGATTTGCAGGTGTCTTATTAGATTAGTCTTTTTTTCTTTATACCAGGTGTCCGGAAAAGAGTTTTACCATTAAACATGCTTTTATTTTTGTTAGAACACATACAAAACACAAAACCATGGATATTAATGGTTTATAAACTCATGGCATTTATTCACGTTTTTGAATTATCTCAAAATATGCATTAATAAAAAAGTTACATAACATGTTCTATATGTCCGCCTTACCTGGAAATGCACAATTTCTGCCGTAAAACCAAGTTTGCACACACACGCTAACACTGCAGGTTTGGCTCAGCTTTGAATGTTTGCAAAGATCTTCTGTCGAACCACACATCGAGCACTTTGCAACATACCATTAAATACTCCTTTTACTCGGCACATTAACAGCAATGAACTGATTCTTTAAAGAAATGTTAACCTGCTTCACATAGAGCGATCTTGTTATCTTAAATGACTTTGTTTCTAAGTACAGCTTTACTGCAAAAGCTCATTGCACAGGAGTTAAGTGTTTCAATATTTTCATGTTGGTTGGCTACAATAACGGCTTTTCGTTTTGGTTTTATAAAATGCCATGAATACACCTTCTTCCTTTCAATTTTGGTGCAGAAACAGAAAAGTTATTAAAAGTTTCATGGGTAACACTCTTTTCCGGACACCCGGTATATACATGATTTCTTGTTACTTTTTTTTTTCATGGTTTCTGATGGTTTATTAAAATTCAAGTTTGAGTTTTTGGAATCAGTAAATTTTGCTGATTATAGTCGTCTAAGAAATTTAAAAAATAAAAGGAGATAGAGATAGAAAGGATTTCTTGACCTTAATGTCAGTATGTTAGCATAAGAAAATAGGACAAAAAATGTCAATCAGTAATATTTTTTAACTTGAAATTATAAGTACCTACATAAGCCATCACTTAACAGATTGTGATTTAACTGCACAGTAAGGCTTGCTCTTTGAGTTTTTTCTTTACAATTATCATAGGGTTTGGATAATGTTTCTAAATTTGAGAATTGTTCAAGGTGAAAAATATCCTTGCATATGTTATTTAAATCAGAAAGTTAAAAAAAAGTTGCGCCATCCTCGTAGTGTTGTTTTGCCCACTTGTTACACACTGGAGAATCCATGTCACTTCCTGCTAACATGATTATCCTAATTCCCTCCCACAATTTCTTACATGACAACAACCTGTTCAAACTGCAGTCTTTGGGTGATTGGCCACTACTATCACAATCTTTAATGTTTTGATTAAATCAATTGGAAACAAAATGTACACAAAAATATACTAACATGCAGCATGTCTAATTGTTAATGGCTCTGATTATGGACCACCTCTGTGAACTTATTTCCCAATGGTTCTGCCTAAAAAGCTGTTACGCAGTACTTCTGTGCTTTGTTGTTATTAAATTTATATATTTCAACAAATTTTAAAAGTACTTTTTCAATTCTTAGAAAATAAACCCACATCATATTCAATGTTAACAACATGCTTAATCTAAAAATGTAAGCCATGTGTGACCATTTTTTAAATTCTGTTTTGCTTAGGTTTTGCTGGAAAAGGGATGCTGACAGCTAGTGCATGTGGCTCAGTGTTCGCTTCACCCTCTCCTCGTACTATCATGGCTGCTGTAAATGCTGCTTGTCAAGAGACTAAAAGTAAGTCCAGAATGTATATTTACTCACATGTTTAAATACTCATGTTCGTCAATTTCTTGTATCATTCTATGATCCAAGAGCTATCCAAGTGAGTTTGTGAAAATCGAAAGCAAACAATTTAATTAAGACTGTCTAAAGGGCTGTCTAAAGCAGTTGAGTATGGGCCGCCAAGCTTGGGCACTCTATGCTTACTAGGAACCGAAACTGAGCACATTCCTCAAGAAAATGCTTCATCAAGTTATGGGAATCAAGTTGGACAGCTATGAGACAAACACAAAGGTCCTGGAATGAGCCTGAATGCAAAACCTCCACTCAATTATTCCCAAGCAAAAGTCTGCTTACTTGGCCAAGTACATCATATACTAGATGGAAGAATCCCGAAAGTCATTCAGTATGGAGACCTATCAAATGGTACTTGTGCCAAAAGTTGCCCTCATTAGCATTTCAAATATTTCTGCTAGAAGGATATGATTAAAGCAAATATCAGCACAAGAGACTAGGAAGCAAAGGCAGCACATCATGAAAAATGAAGACAAGAGATCAGCAGGGGAGTTGTTCTAACAGTAGACTGGTGCAGATCCATAACCTGTAAAGTTTGAAGGATGCCAATGATCATGATGATTTAAATGTAGAAAATAGGCAATAAGAAACTTAGATAGGGACATTTTTAAATGTCAGCTTGATGTCCATTCTTGGTTTAGGAAGAAAGAAAAGACATGTGATGTCATTTTACCTCACTTTCTAACTTTTGTATTTTCAGACTGTTCAATATTGTTGATTCTTGCAAACTACACTGGTGATAGACTTAACTTTGGTATAGCCTCTGAACGTGCAAAGGTTAAAGGTCATGAGACAGAGATGGTGGTAGTAGGAGAAGACTGCGCTTTAGATTCTGTTGATCACTCAGCTGGCAGACGAGGACTAGCTGGGATCATTTTGATCCACAAGGTGAATATTGTAATATTAGGTGGAAAAATACACAATTACAGAAAATTTGGTTTTGTATATTGTTGATAACAGAAAAGCCTTGTTGACAATTTTGAAAATTTAAGTTTAGAAATCTATTTTGTTGTGTCAACTATAATAGTACAAGATACTAAGGTCTAGGGACACATGTATCAATACCAACCATGAGTTAGTATATTTTTATGGTAAAGAATGTATGAAAAGTCATAACTATTTTAACATGGTGACCATCCAGGCACCACTACAAAATAAATTTCGTTATCTTAGCACAGATATTCATAAAGTAAACCCTCAGATCATCTTGGTATGCAAGATCAATCCCTTTTTCTTATTAAAACTGAAGATAGAAATAAGATCCCATGTACAAGTTGTGCATATTAAATGTCTTGGGTTGTAGAAAATTAATACCAGAGTAGCAAGGGTGCACATACAGCATATTGAGAGTGTGACTTTTTGTTTGGATCCCTGCTGGCATAAGTCAAATGAAAGGTATTTTCACCACAAATGTGGCACCCACACTTACTTAATCGATGCAGATTGATGTACAATTGTTGTTGTCTTAGCATTATTGATGTATTAGTTGTTGAAAAAATGCTGCAGTATTCAATGTTAGGTGCTAAGTTCGTTTGACCACCAGTGTAAAGGGAAGGTATACAAGCCATCCTAAAGATGACACAAGATATATCAGAATCACCTCCATAATGTCTTCATTTCTGCTAGGTTTGTGAATTTATAAGCACCTTTTATTGAGTAAAAAGTTGGATATTATTTTCATTTATCAGATTGCAGGAGCAATGGCTGAGCAAGGTGTTCGGCTGGCTGAGATGGTCACTGAGCTGAACAAAATAAAGACAAGAATGGGTCAGTACAGTTGATTTCATATCACATGAAACTTGAGATAAAATATTACACTGTCATTATAAAAAAGGAGACTGATTACACATGCTTTTGTCTCTGACAAAAGTCAATTGAATTTAACCAATACAGTTGCATTGCAAACGTTAAAGTACAATTCTGTGTGTGTAAATGCTGTTATCTTGGTATGAGTGGTTCCTCAGTGAATGCCTGTAAAGTTTAGTGAGTAAGTTTTAAATAGGACAGGTTGGCTTTAAAAGACAATTATTGTATCCAACCAAAATTAAAGAAGTAAAAAGTTCTACCTCAACTGTGTCACACTTTTAATATAATGTTTAACTTGTCCAAGATGGCCACTGTGTGGCCTGTTGCTTATACAATTTTAACAGTATTTATATTTATATTCACACTAAGCTATGACTCAATTTTACTATATCTCTATGGTTTTTATTTCAGGTACCATTGGCGTGTCTCTATCTCCATGTTCAGTGCCAGGCTCAGGACCAAACTTCATCCTTAAGCCAGACGAGATGGAACTCGGCTTAGGTGAGCTAGTTTTTCTCCTGCCACCTACTACATTGCAAGTATTATAAATCAATGGATTTTGTTGAAATTAGTATTTAGTATGTTTTGAAGAGTTCATGTTAATATTATCCTAAGATCATTTATTTAATTATTTTTTTCAGGAGTACATGGGGAAGCTGGAGTGAAAAGGATTAAGGTAGGTTTTTTTCTTTTAAGATTATACTTCATTATGTGGTTACAAGGTTTATATTTTTTTCCTTTTCTTAAGTATTTAAATTATGTTAAGCTTTATCCAAACAACTTTTTATCAGAGGATGAACATTGTTTGAGTTGTTGAAAAGTTCTTGTGAAACATTAGTATAATATTATTTCTTAACACAAATTGTCCTTGCATAGATATTAACTGAGTTACTTTTTGAAGAACCTTTTAGGAGATTGAGAGAACGTATCTTGTTTTCATAGAAACCAAAAATCATTAAACATTGGACTTCATCACTTTGGGACCTTGGTAATGTGCACACAAAATAAGCACTTGGAAGACATAACACTATTGTCATTTTTAACTTATACAAATTTTCATGCTGATATGTTCCTCCATCAGCAGTGATTGAAGCCTCTGATTACACTAGGTTGTTAGGCTGACGTTTTAAGCACTCAACAACTAGACCCTCATTTTTACTGTATCTGTAATCCTATATACTTTCCTCTGTGGATTGTCATGTGTTGCAAAATGTATTAAACACTGACACTCAGTCAGTCACTGTTAAAAACAAAATGTGAATTTGCATACTCACCAATACCTTATCACAACATTATCACTGATCAATCACAAAATTGAACTCAATAAAAGAACAGGAAGGTGCTGAATAAGATATATATGTTCACTGTATGCCTGACCTGACACTACCTTTCCACATAGGTGTTAACAGCTAAAGAAACTGTCAAGACAATGATGGATCACATGACTAACTCTCAGACTTCAACTCACATTGATATTGCTAAAGGTATATACATTTGTCTTGTTTAAAAAGATATAGATTTCTGATATGAAATTCACATAAATATTGCTAAAGCTATATGAATTAGCTAAATTGTTATCTTTAATAAGATGTGTCATTTAAGCCATTACTTGTATTTAAAAAAATAGAATTTAGACATTAACCTTTTTCTTAAACTAGACTAAGTAAGTTTAAGTCAGCTTGCTAAAGGTTTATAAAGTTTACAGAATTTTAACAGCAGAATAGTGGTTATACTTATACATACTTCTCCCATATCGATCTGCATGTTTTCATTACTGTGACTGTAGGATGTATGTGTAGTGCTACACCTTGCAATACATCTTATGCAGGACGCTCTTTAAATGTTTAGGTAGTAACATCTGGTATTACTGTCTCCGATAAAACCTATCAAGTATTGAAATATTTAAGTATTTTCAGTTTTTAAGTTGAATACGTTTATTTTGTTTTTCATATTGATTGATGTTAGGGTTTTATACTTGAACCACAAACATATCTAGCTGATTCTCTCCTGCTTGTGGCTACACTTTGTTGTCAAAATATTTGCGAAAACCTCTGTTCCTTATCAATGATGAATAAAACCCTATACATCAATCAATATGAACATTGGTAACACCACTTTTGCTAAAATAGACTTCTGACAAATTCAATATTTTGTTAGTGATATCTATATTTCTTATTGCAGAAAAGTAATGAAATTTGGTAAATTAATTTATGCCTCTATGAAACTCTTCTTCATATTCCTCAACCTCTCATTTTCAGGTGACAGAGTTGCATTGATGATTAACAACTTGGGAGGTACTTCAGTGTTAGAACTCAACATAGTTGCCAAAGAAGCCATTGGTTATCTAGGTATTTCATTCTTCTTTTGTCTTATTGCATGGTTTTAATGCTAATGCTTAACCCTTTCTCCAATCCCCAGAAAGTATCAGTCAATGTTTCAATGATCCTGCCTATGATCTTGGGGTGCATGCATGTACTGATAATGATATATTTTTCACATGTTTGGATCATCACCACAGACCAGGACACAAATTTCTTCAAGGGTGGGAATCAAACCAAAGACTGCTGAATTTCCAGCCACCTTTGAAATGAATAATATATGTTTTTCTTAAATTTAATGTATAGTGGCAAATGCCAAGTTTATTAATATTATTTTTTCTTACATTTTTCCTCTTCCTCAATAGATATATGTCTTGGCCAACTGAATACTGGCCCCAAAGTGAAAATTGTTTTTTATATGGTCCACATAACAGGTCAACCATCTTGTCGACCAAAACAATTTAAAGACCTAGAATATTAGATGAAAGGATAGTAAAATGCCTGATAGTTAAGATTCTCTTCTAAATACATAATCTCTTTAAATTTTAACTTTTCTAAATCAACATAGAATCAAACCTTGCATTACTGCCACTTGAATAAGGCAGCCACCTGCAATCTTGACCCATTTCCACTGAAAAGGAGAACCATGGTGATTTTTTGCTTTTATTTTAAATGTGATGACTGCTTTTGTCATACACAATAAGTGGCATGTTTATTCAAGTATAACTGTAATTGCAATGCTAACTAGCAAAAGCCAACAATAACCACATTTAAGCATGTGATGGATGTCAATGACCTGATAAAGCAGCAATAAATGTAAAGTTAAGATATATAATTATAGATAGCCTCTTTTTTTATTTCAGAAAACAAAGGAGTTATTGTAGAAAGAGCTTATTGTGGCTCTTACATGACTTCCCTGGAAATGGCTGGTGTCTCTGTCACTGTGTTACACATCGATGATAAGATAAGAGGTTATCTTGGTAAGGAAAATAGTTTTTTATTATATTTTGTTTAGACATCAGAGATGTGATTCATCTTATTATGATTTAAGGACAGTTCAAATAAAAACCTAAATTTGTATTCACTATATATGTTTTTTTTTAATATCCTTGTTTAATGCTAAAAAGAAACTCTTCTGGTGTCAAATATGACTCTTAAGTTATCCTTCCGGGCTAATAAAGAGAACCTACCTGTCCATAAACCACTCTTTGGTTTGTACTTTTCTTTTTATGGATGTTTAAGTACCATGTCCTACCAATAGTAAAGTGTTAGCAAAACTGAAAAGGGATATAATAAGATAGAAATAAAGAAGAACTGTTAGCGTATTAATGTATAGACAAGTTATGTAGCAGAGTATTTTTTAAGAGTGATTATTTCACAATCTCTAACATTATATTTCAGATTTTCCAACAGATGCCCCAGGATGGAGACCATGTTACCTACCCCCAGGTGCAACAATCAGGAAGACCCCAAGTCTTGTCAATGTACCACAAGAAGATTATGTTTTGTCAGAGGAAGGAGCTGATACACTTGACCCAGGTGATGAGACATTCCAGACTGTTACTGTAGTTAACCAACATTATGCTGCATCTGTGCTGCCGAGTTGATTATAATCAGATTTATGTTCAATCATACTGTTTGCTCATTATGGTGTGTGGGGTTTTAATAAGTAAAACAACTGTTATTTTAATACATGATTCCAATTTGACTAACACCTTTTAATTTATCTCAATTTTACACATCATTGAGAGAAACATTCCACTTATGTGCTCTATCCATTTGAGAAGTACTCTTAGGAAAAACGTATATGTGTGTCATGTTCAAGGTACATAGCTGACTTCACTTTTGTTCTGTATGGCTGTCACCTGTCTTCATGTTTGTTTGCAAGCTTATTTAAATTTTTGGATTTTTACAGATATAACAATAGCATTGATTGGATTTGTATTTATTTCACTTAAATGACAATTAAGGTTTTATCATTATGATAAAATTTCCTGGTCCATTTATTGAAATGAAAAGTATAATCACTCTTTTAACTTGACACATGTTAAGCATTCTTATCATTTTCTCATCTGCATGCAGCTTCAAGTTCACTTGTGTATAAGGCAGTTAGACAAGCTTGTGAACGTCTGATTTCTAATGAAGCACATCTCAATGAATTAGACACTCAGTCTGGGGATGGAGACTGTGGATCAACAGTAGCTAGGGGATCAAAAGGTAGGTATTGATGCATTAATTCAAGATAAAGTTATGTTAATTTCAAAATATATGAACAGTGCTAGATGACATAACCCGATTTGAGTCATCCCTTGCCTCAAACATTTCCTATCTGTTCATTTGCTTTCACTGCATCCTGTTTAGTGAACGAAAGAGAGAGAGAAAGACTGCATCCTGTACAGACCTATCCAAAACCTATTTTATATTAAATCTTCAGAAACCTTACACATTTTAGAACTGACAGTAACCATGGTCAGTTATGGTTTACCCATTTTCATTTTCATCATCATTTTGTATTTAAAAAAAGGTAAACACAAAAAGCATTGACCAAGGCAACAACTAGACACTTTACCAGGTGGGCTAAACTGTCATTAGCAAATTTACAAAAATATTTGTATCCCTTTCACCAGCTATTCTTGAAAAACTTGGCTCATCTGACCAACCAGGACTTCCTGTCAACTGCCCTCAAAACTTAGCTCTGAGCTTAGGACATATTGCAGAAGACACAATGGGAGGTTCATCTGGTGCCGTAAGTAGTTCACAATACATCTGCAGATGGCATCTATATAACATGTTTCTATGTCATTGGGTTTGTTCAATTTGCTTAGTACACTTTATTATGTAAACTATCCAAAATGATACATCCCTTGGAAGGCATGTTACAGAGTTGTTCTGTTATCTATTATATTTTATAATCTCCATAAAACACCAAATCTAGTTCAAGAAGTTGGATGAAGTGAAGAAGCATTTGCATTCCCCCCCAAGTTACAATGTGTATCTTGACAAGTTGACAAGTGAACAATGCACAATGTCACATACCTCCTGCCACACAAAAAAGCCTTGATGCCTCTCTATGTGAGCCCATCCTTATCTTCAACTGTTGTTATTTTTCCAATATTATAATATCATCATTTTTATTTCTCACTTTCTGCTCTGCCAATGCGTTAATCTTGTCATCTTTTTAACCATCAGCTTTACAGTTTGTTTTTCACTGGTGCATCACAGGAGTTGAAAAAGTTAGACATCGACAGCCTGGGAAAAGCAGTTAACACAGGACTGAACGCATTGATGAAGTAAGGACTTCAAACAGAAATATTTCACCTTTTTGGTTTTTGTCTTAGTTTTTTTTTTTACAGAGTTTCATGTATATAAGGAAAAATTGTCTATAAAAAAGCCCTTTGGCTTGTGGTATTTCTGATTTTTAATGATTCAGGGTATTTTTAACTTTTTGTTTTTTAATAAAGTAGATATTGATCTCACATAGTCTATTTGAAGTCAACTTGTGCATTACAGCCAATATGACTGATATTGCTTGACATGTTAAGAGTTTGAAACAAGACTTATGAAAAAATCAACGCACACTTTTTCACCATAAAGGCTATGAATACTGTTTTTAAAACAGGAACATATACTTGCTGTGGAAAAATAAGTCATAGACAGCCTATACTAGCGTCTGCTGTTGTAGAAGACAACTTTGATGATCAACAAACCAAACAAAAATATCTGTATTATTATGAGCTAAAGAATGCAAATGAAATATGATTTGTTTGACTTATTTATTATTTATAAAATTATAGTAAAAGAAAAATAAATGGGTCTATATTAGGAGCTAGTGATTGATAATGCGTTTTTAGAAGGTCTTTATGAACACATGGCTTTTATATGAAGACTGTGGTTGACTAGAACAATTATTTAACAAACATAAAGTTAATACTGTTGTACATTTTCCTTATAGTTTTGCTTTCAACATGTTGTTTATTTGGTAATGCAAATTGAGATAGTCCACCAATCTGTGAAATAATTGATTTACGTAAAGTTTGAATTGTTCTCAAACCGTGCTGGACCATCCTTGGGTTTCCCTGG
>JAUUEB010493370.1:0-10605 GCA_032362205.1 Clione limacina
TATTCATCCGTTTGAACTTAGGTACATGCAAATTGTTTTGTCCTTGGTGATTCTAAAGACTCCTGTTTTCGACTATTGAGGAAAGGCTCATTGTGATGACCTTTTAACTGCAAACAGTGAACTTCAGATATATATACTGTATTTTGATAAAAAATCTGATATTGTTTGATATGTTTTGATTCTAATGTATATTTACTTGATTCAGATCCCAGTCTCCAGAATGAAGAAACACTATGGACACCATTACATGCAGCAACATTCCAAGAACATGGTCCTGTATGCATTTTTTGTTTTTGTTTTCAATTTTGAATGATTTTTTTATTTGAACTCTTTTATTTGTTTGTCATTCATAAATCATACACGCTGTTTACAATAGTATTAAAAAGTTGGGCATGTAGTTGTTCATATACATAAGAGCAGACAGACTTGCAAGTACTGCAGTTGTGGCTGATAGACTGATGCTTGATCAGGTACACAGTTTTGAATAACATCAAATACAGTTTCCATTGTAGATAAAACTGACCCACTACACATTCTCAAAGAAATAGATGTCAAAAAAAGAACTGGGTGTCAAAGTAACTTTATTGGACGTGCCAGAAAAATCCAATTATTAGATATGAATACAAACTGTCTGTTGCCTATACTGAGATAGATTCTTTAGAGTAGATATTTGTGTGTCCCAACCAGGGATGCTAAGCCGGGATGCCAGAATTATTTTTTAAATGGAGCAGGAATTATTTTTTAGGTGGACTGGCAGGGCCGCCGAGAGGGGGGGGGGGGGCATCCGGGGAGAGAGAGAGCTTAGCTTCCCTTTGTTTCATTTTTTCTGCATACCCCCCTTTAAAATGCATTTTAAATAAATAATTTGAATGGAATGAGCATGACCTCACAATGGATAGCCCTATAGAAGGCCCTGCTCCTTGGATCCCAGACCACACTATTGTAAAAGCCCTCAAGGGACTAAAAGATGGCAAAGCAGCTGGCAGTTCCGGGGTCACTGCAGAGCATCAGTGGATGGTGGCATCAATCACATCCCTCTACTTATTAACAAAATCATCCAAGAAGATAAGATTCTTGATGATTGGGACAAGAGCATAGTCTTGAACCTTTCAAGGAAAGAGGGAACTATAGAGGGCTAAAATTGTTGGAGCATTCCATGAAACTGCTTGAGAGAATTTTAGACAAATTCATCAGGGATGCTGTGTGCATTGATGACATGCAGTTTGGCTTCATGCCTGGAAAGGGGACGATGGGTGCAATTTTCATCATCAGACAAGTGCAGGAAAAGTACCTGGCCAAGAAGAAGGCCAAGCTGTACTTCACCTTCATAGACCTAGAGAAGGCCTTTGACCGTGTCCCACGTAAAGTTGTGAAATGGGCACTAAGAAAACTAGGTGTAGAAGAGTGGATCATACTCATGGTGATGGCTATGAACGCCCACAGCAAGTGTGCTGACAGCATAAACGGCTCAGTTGGTACAGCCTTTGACGTCAAGGTCGATGTGCACCAAGGTTCAGTTCTTAGTCCTTCATTAATTATTATAGTGATGAACAGGGCTGGCCTGCCATGGGAACTGCTATACGCAGATGACCTTGCTCTGATGGCAGACAACATTCAATACCTTGAAGTACAATATACCGCCTGGAAACATGGCATAGACACTAAAGGGCTGCGAGTAAACATCAAAAAGACCAAGGTCATGATATCAGACAAAGAAACTGATCCAATAATTAAGTCTTGGAAGTACCCCTGCAGTGTGTTCAAAAAAGGTGTGGGCAGCAACTCCATCTTCTGCCCCTCTTGCAAATGCTGGGTCCATCATAGATGCAGCAAAAACGCTGGAAAATTAGCTGTGATAGCTAACTTCACTTGCCCTAGTTGCAGTGCTGTTCCTGTAGTGCTTTTTTCCGGACATTGACCGATAAAAATATCAAATGTCCGATCGATTGCAACCAGCCAGGACAAAATGTCCGACACAACCAAATCTAGCGGACAAATGTCCGATTCAGCGTTGGCCATGCGGTCAATGGTGAAATATAGGAAATTAATTAATTAAATGTAATTCTTCCATCACAAAACATATCGATATAAACCACGACATTTCCGATTTTTAAACTTAAACTGTGGAAAACCTGTTTCTAAAAATTGTGAAAAACGGCAACTTTACGAATTATCGTGCAAATATTAATGACAGGCGATCCTGGCTATCAAAGGTATTGTCGATTTATGATAATGGACTTCTAAGTATCGAATGTATCGATTTTATTTAGATACTCAGTAATGCAAGTAAAAAAAACTCTGCTTGATACCAAGACTTGGCGGGAGCGTTCAACAAGCTACTAATACAAGTGGATTTTTGTCTTCGATTGTCAACAGTTAAAAATCAAGAGTATGTTCAACAAGCTATCAATACCCGAACCCGACTTTTGATTCTAAGGTACATTCAACAAGCTAGTAATACCAAGAATTACCCCGATTCTTAGTCAAAGAAGTGATCAAACTGGCTAAGTATCAAGAATCGAGAATCAAAAGGTGGTGGATTGAGAATCGATGTACAGATCAAGGGCCTAAGAATCGAAAGTATCGATTCTCACGATCAATTATGCCCACCACTAGTAAATATAAACAAGATATTCTTGAAACACGACCTATGTTGGTGCCTGGTCATCAAATATATTGCTCTTTTACACTGCCACACCAAAGCATGCCACCAAAGAGAAAAATCAAAATCAAACCAGGCAAAAGACACTTTGTTTCCAAAAAGTTAAGCATTCAAATTCCACAGAGATAGCGAAAAATGTTATAGACAGCCTCTTAAACGTTGTGGTAGATCTATAATCAGGCTCTATTCAATCTATTCCCGGAACGTCGAGTGAAAATACCACCACTACACCAACACCCTAAAAAAGTAGTGCGTCGTGGTTCAAAGAGTTCCCTGGCTTACTGTCAATTGGAAAATTGCATGCACAGACGATGACATTGTCACCAATTCTTTTGTAAAGGGATGTGAAAACTTCCCAAAATCAGCACTTTCTGACCATATATCTAACAAGGATCACAAAAAACAGTGATCTCAATTTCAAATAAAAAAACAAGCAAAAAAATCACAGAACATTATTTTGCTGAGCTAGAGCTTGGTGTATGTACAGCGAGGGTACCAAAATTACACTATTCTGGTACCCTCGATGTACAGCCGTCAGACTAGTCCATACGATCATCCAAGAGGACCTTGCTTTCACAAAGTATTAACCTTTTCTGTAGCTATTATGAGAGGTAAAAGCCGAGTATATAGGTTCTCTTGACACAGGATACAATAATGGAACCACATATAGAAGTCGCAAAACAGCAATTTGGTTTTTCAAACATTTTTCCTAAAGAAGATGATATTTGGTCATGTGAAGAGCTTACAAATTCAAAATTTATATCCAATCTATGGGATGAGTCAGATGATATCTGTACTAAAAGAGACTAATGTTCGAATAGTGGATAAAAAATTTACTATTTTGAAAAACCCAATTTGATTACTATTGATATTCAGGCCACTTTTATGTTTTTTTTTATCGGAATAAAGCGTTAATTTTAACATACAGCTTGCTTGACGCATTTTTTTGTATACAATTTCCTATTGAAATTTTCATCCAGGACAAAATGACCTATAGCTTTTTTGGTCCAGGACATTTTGTCCTATGGTCAAAACTTTCAGGCACACCACTGAAATGATGAAAAAAAAAATCTTCAATAATAATACTCGTAACGCTTACACATTTACTAGTAACATAATAAAATTGTAAAAATTAATGTTTAAAACGAATTACTGCATAAGATTATTTAGTGAATTAAAACATTTTATCGCTTGCACAATTACCTAAAATGAAGTTTCATAGATGATCTTGATCCTTAAGTTTGGGTAAATCTCAAAGCGTAACAATATGATATAAATACAAATTCAACGTGAAACTTGATCTTAAACATCTTTGTGTCATCATTGCCCTTGTCCTTATCAGTTAGCTCTTTTAACATGTCTACCCATTTGTCAGACTTTGTGTCAAGGTACCTATGGACGAACCGAGTGATTCACGATCTTTGTCTCTCATCATCTGTGCGTATGTGACCAAACCACATTTCATCGACCTCTCAATCGGGAGGTCACCAAGAAATTTCGTGACATCTGCTAATTTTCCCCACACAAGACGGGAAATCCAATGCACCTTTCAGATTCTGTTTCAGATTATCTTTGCCACACATTTCATTCATTTTCTTTTATACTTTTTTTTCTTTTTTTTTCGAGATCTATATAGTTAGTTATGATGTTATGAAAGATCTCTTATGAAGTCGTCATTAAATTGAAGTCGCTGAAGAGTCAACATCTTATTGACATGACACTGACTTGTTTTCTCTGGGACTTTGTGGCATCTTTAGACAATGTAGTAATGACAAAGATCTGAGATAAGAGATACTATGGTGTCATCAACACTTCTATTTAGCCAAGACTTAAGTGACAACATCATCCACCAGCTAACGGAAAGTATTAATATGAGAAGCCCCATATGTAATACAATGTAACATGAGACTTTGAGGAAAGCTGTAGACCAAACTCCAGATATAAACTTTTAAATCCTGAGTCAAGTATGTATCCCTTGCATTTAATTGGTTTACGTTGTTTGGATTTAATGTAAACATGTGGAAGTTAAAACGATAATGTTTGAAGATTAACAATCATTTTTCCAATCAACACATATTAGAGGGTCGATAGAAATCACTGACTCCATGCTGATTCGAAGGTTGTCTTGATTAACAAAGTATATCTGTTTCCCTTTTATGCCTGGGTTATTTTTCTAAATTGGAAATAAAGCTAGCAGTGAGAAAAGGCATTATTCAAGGATATCTGCAGAGACAACATAATCTAGAAATAATATGACTATAATCCATGTATCGAGTAACCACCAGGGCGTTACTGTCATGCTTCGTATCTATTTCATCAAAATTCTTTCTTACAGCGACTATAACACAATAATTGATTTTCAAATTATATCCACAAACCATTTCATGAATTGAAAATATAGAGAAAATGTATTATACAACCCAATAACAATGAAAACAAATACACAAGAGGACCTTTAAGGGGCCAAAACATGATAGATCTTTGGTAAACTTTGTTTGGGTTATAAAGTACATCCAATAGAACCAAAATCCATCATAAAACAATTTCTTGCAATTGTTTCAGACTATGACTATATATTTTCATATCTGAACTAGACAAGAAGACATTGTTTGTTACATTGGTTTGTTATCCAGCAATTTTTTAAATATCGTATAAAAATTCCCATATCTCATCCAAACTTGAGAGTCTCTGACAATAAATTATTGATCTCCACAAGAAAATATATCACTCTGGTTTCTCTATGTTTTATGACATCGTTTGATTTAACTGAATGTGTTAATAACAAAACTGGACATTGTTAACTCAAACTTGACATTCAGCTATTAAATTGCTATTAACGATGTTATATCGCTTGACCTTCTTAAGGTACATCCCATAATGTCACCCACACGTGACAACGAATATGCATGTATTGGAACTTCATCAATTTAAATAACGAGTTCATTAGATGCGCTGAAAATATGCACATGTTTTCCCTGTGGCAAAATATAAGCCATATTATCTGTCTGGAGGGTGAAATATGTCGTTTCTGAAAAAAAACAGACGGGATGTTTACATTTGAAGAAGTGCTATGAGCGGTGAATCATTAAACGTAGATGTTTTTTTGAAATGTGTTCCGCTTGCAGGACATGTTAAGAATGCTAATACAAAAACATGTGACAAAAAGAAAATCTTACGAATATTTTCATTTGAATTCATTATATCAATGTTATGAATCAATCAGATTTGATACATTCTTATCTCATCTTGTTTTTAAAACCCACAACAAATATTGTTCGTAAATAATGTCATTGTTACGTATACCGAGTTCATTTTTTGTTGCATTTTGAGCATGGTTTATTGGTTGGTGCCTAATATAAATAATTAAAGGGGTCTGCACCGAGAAAAGACAAAAAGACGAGAAGAGGATGCCAAGTAAAAAAAATCTGAATGAATGTCTTGGTGCTAATTGACAAGAAGGAAATGAGATCAGGTGCCTTAAAATATCTAAGCATCAGAAGGTGAACAACTGAGGAAATCGTGCACTAGATGTATTGATTTGGATATATTATATTATTGTTATACTCTCTTGTAGATACTCTTAAGGTCTAGTAATACCGTTCATCTTATGAACTCCTAGAGATATGTTTATCATTAATAAATATCAAACGTGATATCATTGTAGTGAAGAGTCGCAGTGGTTTGGAGACATTTATGCACTTAGCTCTTGTTCTATTCAAACTGGTAACATCTTTATATGTATATTTCTACGAAACGAAAATCCGTATCCCATATCAAAGTCTGTTTGATAAAAATACTCCATGGAATTACTCATTGATCAAAACTTACTTTCTCAAAAGCCTAACGCGTAGATACTGGTGTCTGACAAAGATGTATGTGTTCCGAAGAATTTTCTGATCAATTATAATTTGGGTTTGTTCGTGTTATTATTATTTCCCGGGTGATTTATTCCTTTAAACCAATTTATTTGTTCTCTCTTCATCAACGACTGATGTGAACTGCGATTTAAACGCCTAGAGAATTGCTATTTGAATAAATTGTATTAATATATCACGAGCATCCATCTACAAAAGTGTGCAACATTTGTTGATGATTCTTTATTCACTTTTTTAAAGTCACTACTATTATAATAATGAGCACTTGATTGTTTTACTGGTTTGTCGGTAAATTACTTATTTTTATTATGACTGTTGGTTGCTTTTATTGTTTGAGTATGTGTCTCAATCACTGTTTACTTTCTTTATAACATTCTTTTGTTAATCATTACCGGTCACAACGGGGCACAATTTGCAGAGCGATATGTTTATGTGATCGTTTTGTTTGCATGTATGTCTCAACTAATTAGATATGCATACAATTTGATTGATCGTTGTTGTATTGCATTTCTGTAATATTGTAATAAAAAATGTTTGAAATCGATAGCGTAGTTCACGAGTTATTGGGCATTTGAAATATGTTTTACGCCACATTATTCTCTGTCTTCTCTCTGTGTAGCCAAGATCATTGACGTCATTTGAAACGTGTAGAAATTATTCCCAATGACGGTCAGTAAAGCCACGCAATTAGTCTAAAAGAAAGAAGTCCCTATCAATAATGTGTCCTATGTGTGCATTTGAGTATATGAACGATAGTGCTAAATCATGTAGATGTATCTCTAGTTGATGTTCATAGACTAGTGGTTGGGAATATGACTCAGGAGAGCAAAAAGATCTCCTATAATTCTCAGGTTAAAATTCAAGCTGAAGAAGATGAAATGAAATAACCAGCCCGAAGTCACCAAGGGGCATGACCTGAATGGGCCCGACTCTCAAAGAGGTATTTAGGAAACACGGTTTAACAGGCCAAGAGAAGAACAGTATGTACATGTATATCAATCATGAAGCAAAATAAATGTATGAAATTTTATGTCAAATCTTTTAACAGGATAAACAATTTGTATTTAAGAAAAGAACCATATATTGCACTATCTATGCAAATTTGATTGTATCGCAAGCAAATATTCCGTGATCATGTTTTACACTCACTATGCAGGTACTCATGTACACATTATTTAATGTTTGGAACCTGTTAGTTTGAGACTAATTATATATACTGTCTTCAATTACCAATCCTGTCGGGCCTTTTACATCTGTAGGCGCATATTTTGTTGGATCCACCCAGTAGGTTTATTATACAGTTTTATGTTATGTGCATATCATTTTGAGAGAGATTCGTCAAAATTAAAAGCAGGTTTCGTGCTAAGTAGAAAGAATAATGCCTCCAATACGGTGAGCTGTGAGGTTACTCTAAACACAATTATGAACCATAAAAACAGGATGAATCAATTCAAAAAAGGAAGTAGTAAGTGAGTTTGACAGTAATATATATATATATATGTGACTGTTATTTCATCTCGTATGACCAATGGTTCATGTATTGTTCTATCTTCGTCAGTATAACCGAATGTTCAGTGAAGTAAACTGTCCTGTGTCATGATTGACGATCAGCAAGCAGAATTGCTTGAACCTGGCAATTGTTTCTGAATTCTGGAGTAGTTTGCCCAAGCTTCTAAGCCTTTTCCCTCTGATGATATTCATTTACCGAATTCAGTGTTCTGAAATGTTTCAATAAGACGTCATAAGATGTGTAGGTATGTGGGATAAATTTACTTTACTGGTTTTTCAAGATTAAAGCTCAGCATGACAAATCATGACCGAAAAACACACAATTGTACCTCCTTGGAATCAAACTCAAGATATCCGCGTGGTAGGCGCAGTACCTACTAAGCCCTCGGCTCTGTAACAAAATAGTAGTAAAGTTAGAGAAAATGTTTAAAGAAATAAAGCACATGTTTAGTTAGTACTATAAAATATTTCCCCCTCTTATACTTTGCATGTTAAAAGACATCAAGATCATTTTTTGTGATATTTTTCGTGTGTGTCTGTCATACAAAAATAGATAGAGTAAATTATATCCAGTGAGCAATATTGAATAGCCAAACTGTAATTATATTTAGCTGTATAGCCGTATGTAGTCTGCATATATGGCTATCGTACAGAATATGAATATATATTTCTTTCCTCACGTCTGGCGTTTTTAGCTTCTTGTAATTCTATCCATCTATCTTCCTTATACATCTACATTGATTTTGAATGGATTTCAAAAAATTCACCTTGTTTTATATGCATATCATCAATCTTTCTATTCCCAAAAGATTTAAGATGTGAATAAAGAAGATAAAGATAACAACGATTCTAATTCATAAGAATTCGCATGAATATGTCACAAGAAAAGAGAGGACTCGTGATATCTGTCCGGCTGTCAAGATGCAGACAAAAGCCATGATTTCCAAATGATAATCACGAAAGCCCATCGGGTCACTGTGGGACATAGAGCATCCATGTAATTGACCGGAAATACTTCATTTGAAAATAAGTGAAGTCAACTCAGCTAAATGTCTATTTGAGACACCACATTTTCTGAGCCGTCAGGATTGTTCAATGATTTCCAGTCGGATTCTTTTAATACAATAATGCAAAAAAGCTGAGAACAGATCTCAAATAGTTTATGATATAATGGTTGGGAAATAACACGTTTGGGATGAGGAAAAAAAGTTAAAAACTCGCTAAATTGACAAATCCTTTTGATTGGGTATATAATTATTTATATGTTGGGGTGTAATACAACTATTAATTCCTTTCCGCAAATATAATTTGATTATAATTCAGTCTATTCACTACAGTTATATAGAAAGATACGCGTTAAAATATGTACTAAAATGATATTATTTGAGACTTGGCTGGCTTAAAAAATTGAACATTTGATTATGAATTAGAAAGTAATCGTTTGATTTAAAGATTTCATTTACAACATCTTAAAGAAAAGATCATGACATACTTAAGTTATGCACGTTCATAATATTGTTACATTCAACTAACTTGTTTCGGTATATAATGATTTTCTAGCTAAGCCGTTTCCGTGCCCTTTCAAGGTGGCCTAAATAACATATACTGAACGCCTTTAAAATGGTCGTTATTAGCAATCTTGACAATATTTCAGTTGACGAATAAAGCAAGGCGGTGATAGACGCTAGAAAGACATTGATTGGAAGTAACATGAATTATACTAAAAATGCAACGTTTTCTAAATAACTCATCGGAATTGTACATAAAAATGATGTACGGTCTATTTTACACATATTATTGACTAAATAATCCGTACATCCTACATTACTAAATTGAGTGTAGTTTCAACTTTAAATTGTTGCTGCTATAGATAAGAAATGATGTTGTCTCATCTGCATTCGAAAAGAAGAAACCCATCGGTTACCTATGAACTAAAAACTTAAGGGCAACCATTTATGACATCCTGTGCAACGCCATCAACCGGCTTGTATTTAAATAAGATCCGTCCATCTATGCATTGGATGTGAACGTTTGTAGTAAACAGATGAATTTCACTATTAACAAATTAATGAGATCAAAATTATGCATCAGATGATGCTATAACAATGTTATTTAGTTTGGTAAAAATAGCAATACATATAATGCTATTTTTAAGAATCATACATCGAATAAGAATAATATTGTATCCCTGTTCATGTTTATCCAATATAACATTTTTGTGGGTGTCGAACAATCTACCAAAGTCCAAGAATTAATGAACAAGCATTCCTTTGAAATCAAATCCAGAAAATGCTATGTAACCAAATTATTTTTAAAATAATTGGAATTGTCTGCGCTATCTCATTTAGACTGGCTTAATTATGACAACTCGCTGTGAGCCTGAAGTACGAAGTGACCGACGGAAAAATATCGTCTCATATTGACAAAGTGAGAACAAGAAATGTGGTCAGTGATAATTTATTGACACTTTGTTTCTATGTGTAATGCGGTAGTTGTATAGTTTCCTGGTGAAATAAAATAAATGATTTTAGTGCGTGTGTGGATGTGTGTGTGTGTGTA
>JAUUEB010493381.1:0-10605 GCA_032362205.1 Clione limacina
CTACCTACTGACGTGGTGCAGTTAGCATCGAAACGGCCGTTTAGGTTTTGAGGTGAGAAGCAAACTTTCATCGTAATCTCTCCCGGGTAACCGGTCGAGTCTCTGCCCACAATGCACAGTCATTTACATCAAATACTGAATTAAAAAAACTGTTATAATTCATTTTTTACATTTTGGATGGTGTTTTACAGCTCTATCAACACAGCCTGCAGTATTGGAATTTTGGTACTGTGATATGATTTCAAACATAGTTCAAAGCTTTGAAAAAACTGTAGACATTCCATAACAAGTCACAATGTATTGAAGTTTGGCCGACTATGTTAGCACGGAGCCCTAAATGTAGGGTATAAGGTAAAAACACAACTAAAAGACTTTGATGCAATCATGCAAGAATTCGGTCAACCAAGGATTGTTCTCATCAGACATATTATTTCACAGGTATCCAATTTGGCAACTGTAAAAATATTTGCAAGCGTACACGTGTGCTACAACCATCACTGAATAACATACATTAAATCTTGACCGTTTGTAAGTTATGCACACAAAATTGAAAATCAAACATTTTTTTAACGTTTGAGTCTTTGCAAGTTAACCCTTGAGTTTATCGGATTTTTAAATTGGACAAGTGAAAAAGTTATTACAAATGCAAGCCTTGCACTCTTTATTCTCTTCAGTTCAGGAGTTAATGTTTATTTTAGAAAATCTATAGTCGTGTGAGTGCCATAAAATATCAGTTATGATAACGTTCAAATATTGTTTTAACAACATCCGTCGTATCTTTATCTCTGGTGTGACACTAGTAACAGGTGTGAAATTTAAACCCAAATCAATATATCATTTCACACAAAGTCTGTTCAAGTCGAAATGATGTGCGAGCTGGCAAATTCAAACTTGTTTTCTTGAGAAAAGAATAAACAAATGGTTCTAATCGTTCTCAATTACGTGACTAAAAATTGCAAGTTTGATATTTTAATATAGAAACAACTAGGTCAAGCTCGAACCATCTTCTCAAACATAATTCAGATGGCACCCCAATTTCCGTATAATTACGTAGTTTACCGTATACCTTTTACTGAAATAATTATCAAGTTAAAAGATTAATGTTAAAATCATTATGTTTGTAATTGTATTATATAACTTATTTTGCAGCACATCCCGGTAGTCTGACAAGTCTTGGAATAAACGTTTTAGCTTTGGCATTGATAATAGTTGGGTACCATGGTATGTGATGTGGGCTCTTATCAATGCACACATGTACCCCCCCCCAAAAAAAAAAAACCTTAGGCTGAGAAGCATCTAACACATTGTAGGTAATATCAAAGTACAGTGTTGGAAATCGAAGGAGGGTTCTCTAGGAAGTCATTTATATTCAAAAGTCCTATAAACTCCAATTCTACTACCATAATAAAAGATTAATCTGAAGAAGTATACGGTCGCCGGATGGTCGTAGGCAACCTAACACTGTTAAACAAAAGGCAAGAGTATGTACATCAATTGTCTAAATAAATTCAATTATCTGAAATCATTTACTTCATTAAGTCTAAATGCAAATAATAAAGCCATTAAGACAATGAAGACACTATTGAACATGGTTATTTTTTGCATTTTACATACATCCACACAGAGTTAGTTTCGAATATTATATATTTTAAAATTATAAATGTAGAAATTAAAAAGTTAGAGGCACACAGATTACTTTCTTTTGATTATTTCAATTATATTTGATTTCAAAATGATCTCATCTCTAATACTTGACAAATTTTATTTATGACATCTATCAATAATCAAACCGTTCATAAATTCTTTTGTTCCAAGTTTAGTTATACGCTTTTAGGGAGAGGAAGTCGAAGTACAGGTGTCAACATTACTTATTCTAAATAAAAACAACTGTTATGTCGCCTTACATTATATGCTGTAAATATATGAATACAAATGAAAACTCGTTCTTTGGGTGAACAAATCAATACTTTATGTTCGTGCGAACGCGTATTCACAGGCTAATTCGGGGTGTTAACAAATTGTTTATTTATTTATGTAAATTGCAAACTCGTCTGCTGGTACAATGTGGAAATAAATGAATTTAAAATATTGATTTTTCTAAAAACCAAGCTAAAAATAAAATATTTTGGTTTTTAAAGTGTTCGTTAAATACTTGCAAACATTTTACTCAACCCGGTGGCCAAGTGAATGTCGTGAACATGTCTGGTATTCGATCACGACTCTTGTTAGAATACAACAAAAATCAAAGACGTCAGACTACCAAGGTCAATTGTGATTAAGAATAAATTGGGACAATCAACATTTTCATATTAACCAATCACGTACAATTCAACGACACAAAGGATCTAAATAAATTATTGAGACTTCCTTTTGTTTTAAAGATTCATATTCTAATCGTATTTTTTCTTTCGTCTTTCGCGTTCGAAGGTTATGTAACTTTTGAGAAGCAGTGACCAATACTCAATCTAAATATCAGTGTTTGCTATGCGCATTGATGTCTAGAAATAAAATATGTACAACGGTCGTCAAGCCTTCCTTCATTTGGGCTAAATACTTTTGGTTGATGAAGTTTTTGTTTCTCTTTGTGTGGCTTGATGGTCTGGTTGCAGCCTAAGTCAGGTTATTTGCTTTTCATCTCTTTAGACTTCACAATGAGAGGGGGTCCATTGCAATTACGTACTGAACTTTCTGTATAGGTTCTGGAGGCCTAACGTGGTTTCCTGGAGAAGCTCTTATTTGTTATCTGATTTAATTCCCCGAAGAAGAAAGTCTTATCGAATGGTTGGTTTGAAAAGTTGTAAAATAACCTGATAGCATAATTAGACCTTCTCATACTGCTCTGAACTTTACTTAAAAAATATCAAAAATATGAAAAAAATGAGATTTTCTAAGTTATATATACATTATCATTTCCCTTGTCGTCAGTCTTCCAATTTTGGAGCTTTAGAAAGGTTATTCCAAATTTCAAGCCCTCTTGTCAAAGATATCTTTAATAACAATGCGGCTTTAATTTCAACTTGTTCACACGTACACGAAAGAAAAACAGTGGTCACAATTGCCTCTCTAGAGACGTTTGCGTGGTTCAACGCAGTGACGTAAATGCTTTTCAGTGCGTTTACCAGTGAGTTAATTAATTATTTCTCATTTTGAATTGATTACTAATATATTATTCCAAAAAAGCGCCCCGGGTTATTTTAAGAACAAGTAAATATAAACTAAAAAAGAATAAACTAGGTTAATCTCACATTTTTATAACGTTTTAACTGGTTGCATCCCAGTGGGAAAAAACAATATCTGTAATATTCCAATATGTCAAATTAAATTACATAAAATTCGAATGACTTTGACCTCGTGTTCGTTTTATTCGTCAGTAGATTCAAATTTTGCATTCAAAATCGAAGTCAGAATGTCCAAATAACTCTAAAATGCACCATTTGTATCAATGCTTTCAAAAATCTTTCGGTTGAGCATTCCAAAAAGCCCCCTTATAATGTCTCAGATCTGCAGCATCGGGTAGTTCCCTAACATTTTACTCCCAGCCCTGTATCGATGGCATGTCAGTAATTCACATACACTATTTTACGGGACGGAGCTAATAAAATTAGATTTGCTGTAAATATTTCAAATCATCCCTCTTTGATCGTAATACGAACAAAATAATAAATAAAGATGACAGTGTGCTGAGCTGTCTTATCAGCACGCTTGCTCGTAGGTATATCCAAACTTTACGATTTTCGATATGTTCCTTTCGAACGTTAATGCATGTCTCGGTAGTTAAGAACATGAATAGATATACAAACTGTTGGGGCTGGATTAACATTGGATTCAGTTAACTTCACATTTGGTGATATCTACCAACACTTTGCTAAAGATTCTGGTCGATTTAGTCAAAACAACCGTGGTTGTAATCCAACATACTCATACACCAAACAATAAACGAATAAACATATTTTGAATATATTATATACATTTGGATATGATCTTAACAAAGTTAAGTTATATATTCAGCGTATAAAACACACAAACAAACAAATCCTTGTGGATATCCCAAAGTTTAAATTTCTGAGATAAATGATAAAAACTAACGATACTTTTTCATAGTGCATTTATTATTCACCTACTTCTTCTGATATGCTTGATATTACAAGAACAATTTCAACACCGATTCAACAAAAATCACTAATGACATTTTTAATTTAACTTCAAAGCTTCACCACAGAGTTCCTTTCTGTGATTTCACAAAAAAACATCTTTCTCATTTTTTATCATTACGATATGTGTCTTCGTATACATATAGGGTGACGTCGTGTCTTCTTCGAGTAACCTTCTTAAGACTACTAGGGACGAATCTTTAAAGTAAATGAAAGAACGAAAGGTAGCAAGACTATTTCACAGTATTAGTTATTATGTATGTAGTGTATTTGTATAATTGTTCCAATTTAATCCAACCGTGAAACCGACTAAAATACGTTTAGATACAATAAATCAAAAGCTGAGCACGAGACTGTTTCTATTGGTTGCTATTTCATGACATCTACGACTATATGCCTTCACTAAAGGCGTGTGCATTTGCCTTCTTATCTGAATTTAAGCTGGGAATTCATCGTCCGGCTTTCTTTTTGAAAAAAAGCATATATTATACACAACTATCATCTAGTGTTATCAATGTCAAAATCGGAGTCATTATTATCAGCCTCCGTTTTCCTTAAAAAAACACCAAGAGTCTGCCGGTTTCCACTCTGTCTACATCCGCATGTCATAGATTAATTAAACAATCAATGGAAAAAAGACTTAACTCATGATAACTTCTCAACAGCAAAGATAACAATGTCGCCAACTTTTGTAAAAAAGAAACATAGATAACCGAACAATGAAACAATAACAAAAAATTATCGTTTGTTTAAGTTGTTGTTGAGAGGATATAATTGGCATGACTATGATGAATTTTGTTTTGTCGTAGTGCCATGTCATCAAAGAAACATAGTTACGTTTTTGTCTTAAAAAATCTCATCCATTCACAGTAATGACAATGAGCAAATAAGTAAATCACGCGTAAAACTGTTGTAAATCTTGACCGAAAGTAATGATCAATGGACAGAGTGACATGTTACAAATAGCTGATGAGAAAGATTCCCTGCGGGACATTTTTCGTAAGTGCATCTCAAGTGAAACAACA
This sequence comes from Clione limacina, assembly GCA_032362205.1. Taxonomy (NCBI): domain Eukaryota; kingdom Metazoa; phylum Mollusca; class Gastropoda; order Pteropoda; family Clionidae; genus Clione; species Clione limacina. Next base: position 5,177 of record JAUUEB010493381.1, read on the forward strand.
AAAAGATGACATATGTTTTGTTATAGACCGCAAGCTTGTCAAGATAAGAACTTCAAAGATATAGAATCTTTAAAAAGATATCTCTGCGTCTAAAAAATACTCTGTATAACAGTAGTGACTCTAGTAGTCTTTTATCATCCTGTCTGGGGTTAGTGTCATTCTATGTGTTAATGTTAGCCGTGAAAATGGCGATTTGGTGTATGTATTTCACTGAAATCACAACAAATATTTTTGAAAAAATATACTACCGCTCTTTTGCCTTTTTGATATGAAGCCAACGAAAAATTACCTGTAAACAATCAGTGGATAAAGGTTGGTCAATATTTTTTTCAAATTTAGTGACCGTAAAATGCAGACAAGTCAATATTTCTGTACGTTTTGGCAAAGCTAAAGACTAAGTCTCCCAAATTCATCGAATAACCGGATGTTTGTCTTCTATATTAAGTCTTTATTTGCCATACGAGTTTCATTATCCGAATGTGTCAAAAGCTCCACTCAGCTAAAAATAACTTCCACCGCGGACGCGCTTATAAATTCCATTAACATTTCCAAAATGTAAGAGAAATGTATTAGATTTCATACAGTACATCATCTATCACAAACCTAGAAACAAGGGTCAAGCTCAAGCTTCTAACACGTCGATACCTATATATACAAAGAAGAATATCGATCACTTTAAAATATTAATATTTTTATTTGGAACGATAATTGAGCTTTAATCCAAATAAGCATTGGTTTTCATGCCCTTAACTCCGATTGCAATTACGCTTAATTATAACACAAACTATGGTTGGTATGTTCTACGTACATTGTACGTGACATTCATCATGTATTCGTTTTTTTTATCACACATGTTTGCCTCTCAACTTCTTCTGATTTCACCATATAAAGTTGAATGGCCATTTAAAGAATGACACATTTATCATTCCTGTAATATTCTCCCTTTAGACTCTCGAGACCCATGACGTGACTTTCATTATTTCTTTGAATTTCATTCCCATGATCTATTACTATTGGTCAGCTACCAAAGTTTATTTTCTTTAACAAAATGTGTTTGGAAAAACCTTTTCTTAAGAAGGTTCCCCAGTTGAGGATGTAACACCTATCGATGAAGTCATTGTGGTAGGTGTTTGAGTTAGAATTTCCACTTTTGACTGCTTTGCGAGGTTAGGATTATCTTGGCTTGTTTGCAACATTTGTTCTTCATTTTTGTGATGCTCATATGATTTACCACCAACTCCTTTTTCGAAATTGTCGTTCTTTAGCTCCTGTTTCCCTTGTGTGTGAGGAAATAGTGGTTGTATCGGAAACTGAAATGGGGTTTTGTTAGACTGATGCCAAAACTGTGGATTTGCGATGTAGGTTTTTTTAAGAAAGTGATTGTTTAGATAAGCCTGCTGATAATCCTGCAGATTATTGCCCGTCGGTGGTGAAACAAATGGTTTTGTTTTGACAGCCTTGTTGGCCGACGGGAGCATTGCATACTGCCCAATCAGAGGTGGACCTTGTCTGAATTTAGAAGGAAAATTGACAGGTGAATCAGTAGATACCAAGAATGAGTTTGTTTTACGCTTTGGTAAAAGCTGTCGTCCTTGAAACTGTTGTTGCTTGACATTCCGTTGAACTCCATTGCGATATGAAAGTGGTTTCTTCTGTTGTTGCAAATGTTGCTTTTTGGTTTCCTGTTGATGACGTTGTTTTTCTTGTTGCTGTGCCTGTTGCTGCTGCAGTTTATGTTGGTATTCTTTGTGTTTCCAATTTCTCCGTAGTAACTGGAAATATTGTTGTCTATCATTCACAATATTTTGATTATGTTGATTATTTTGACCTCCTGCACGTTTAAGACCATTTTCTTTAGTCGGGTCTAAAGAAGCAGGGCGGAATCTGGCCAAAGCATCGTGTCGCTTGGCACTCTTAAACAGAACGAAGCTGGTCTGTCTTGAGCTATTCCCGTTTGTTGGTGGATCAAATGGTGGTGGGTCCTTGAAGTATTGGCTAAATTCTGTCAGGAGAAAAAAGAACACGTATAACTATAATGAGATTATCAGTGATACGTTATACATTGATAAATCATTGACATTGCAAAAGATGGTTAATATATGCTAGTGTAAGGTTCATTACATCTTTTGTATCAATTATACCCTTGTCTAATTCTAGAAGTGAACAGTGATAACAAACAAAAAAGTTGTGATGTATAAATGCATTTATCTAAACACTTTAAGATAATCAAATACCTTTTAGATAAATATACAGTGTTGAACCTTATAATAAATATGTTAGTGTATCCTCATGTTAATATCTGTTAAATTCGTGGATTAAGAATCACGCCGATCATACAACCGACGCTCAACCCATTCTATAAAGTTCCGTTTAACTGTATATTTGGAAAATGCGAGTATAAACTCATAAATAACATGTTTGAGGCTATTTTAAAGATTATATCATGGTGTTTTGAGGTTATTTAAGGATAATAAATTCGGGGATTCTTCACACTTGTTATAAACATGAATAATATATGTATTTTTGAGGGGGAGGGGGACTTTCATATGTAACCAGTTAATATCATTTACTTTTCATAAAAAGGAAAATTGATGATCAGGAAGCCAAAAATAGGCGATTATATCATATCCCCTTTGTGGTATTCGATTACCATACGCAGTGTTTTAACATGGTGTCTTACATTGAGACCGAGGTCAACGAATTGTTTAAGCATGGCCTAAACTGATTTTATGGGTATTTCAGGATAGTAAAGAGTGCGTTCTGGAAGTATATTATAGCGCCAACGAAAGACGCGAACGTGAACACGATGTACCCGAAATGCCTTAACGTTCGTAAACAATGTATGACACACGTGATTGCACCTTCTTTGAATCGAACCTGAATGCTCCGTGTAATTATTGTAATATACTTGTTATACCACATATCTATATTTAATTGCCTTTAAGATGTAGATAGGTCTATTGTGGATATTTGTGATGCTTAAATTGCAATGGGAGGAAGCGTAACGACTAAATTGACGAAGTATGGAAGGCGCCTAGGTTTTGAAAAGGGTTTTCCGTCAAGAGTAGAGTATTTGCGCGAATACTTTGCGGGAATGGGAATAATGCATTTAAAACATTAGCAGATGATTCGTCTTTCGACACTTTCTTCATTCTTTTTCTTCGTTTGCTGAGCGGATTCTTAGAGGAAGTACCTGGTGTTCCAACTTTCATTGATAGTGTAGTCATTTTGAATTTGTCACTGCCATTTTTTAGTATTTGTGATAATAGCAATGAGTGTAACGACCAAATCGACAAATTGAGGGAGCGTTTAGCGACCCGAAATTCCAGTTTATAATATTCAAATACACTTTTGTTGCTGAAATAAATTTCCCTATGTCGCACTTTAATATAAACTATATTTTATAGTTTTCTGTTTGTCATTTCAGACTCAAATTGTGTCTATCGATTACAACGTTCTTAGGAATCACGTTTGTTCTAAAACTCAAACGATGAAGTTGGTCACTGCCTCCTACTGAGCCTGGGAGGGTGGTATATATTCCCATAAATCTATGATTAAATACGTACGTTCGGGCTTGTTAATCTTTACTTATACTTTTTTTTTATCTTTTCATGAAAACATTATGTTAAATTCAAACGTGTACACGTTAAACGATACAGTTTGTCATTAATCCTGCAAAACAATATCTATGATCAATCCTTATATGCAAAAGTAAGTCATGAATAAAAATACAAAATTGTAGACCCACTTCTGTGAAAAAAAAGATATAGCCAAATGAATTATTTATTTACCGCTTAGAGTGATGATATCTCCTTCTCCCTGTAGATTTGCCATCTTCTCTGTGATAGAATGCGCATGCCCAGACCCAAGACAAGTAGCAAATTCATCCGTTAAAATCGCTTTCTCGTCTCCTGCAAGCTGAGAAAAAAGATTGTATTGTCATTATTAGGGAAAAGAGCCAAAATGATTGCGGGGATCGTATGAAATAATATTGAACGCAGCGTAAAGGTAATTTTTCATAGACACAATGTTTGTTATTATACATTCATCCCAAGGAATTGTGATTTGGACTGAGAGTGTTATGATAACGTATTGTGTGGAATAATGATATTAAAGGATATCACGAAAGGATTGTATTAAATAACAGAAGGTAGAAGAGGATATTTGTTAAATATTAGAGTATTTAAGAGAGAAACAAATTGTATTGGTACGAACATGTTGGAAAAAAAATCACAGACTAAAAAATGAAAAGAGAGAGAGGGGGAGTAAGGTTGATTAAATGACTATGTTATGTGTATATTTTTTTGTTTTGAAAAAGCATGCATGAAAATCATTAAATATCTGTATTGATCAAAAATTATGAAAATTATGAAAATCTACTCAAACATTAGACAATTGTAAACCATTAACAAGTGGCCATGTTGTGTGATTGAAATCCATGTTTCCCTAATTGATAACGTGAAAAGCTCTTAAAATATACAAACAGTGTTTTAAACTTTCACATGTATTAGAAATGATTTAATTCTTAACTAATATACCACTGATCAAGGCCCCTGTACTGATAAATTGTTAACAATACAAAATGTTATTGTTTGCAATACATAGTATATTGTTATATAACACTTTTAGGAACCTAAAAACACATTTTGCCATGGTTTATTGATTCGTGCAGGGTTATGCAAGGATGGTTTATTCATAATAGGCAGTTATTTAATCAAATAAACACACTTGCATGACCCGTGTACGCCTCAATTTCCCATTAATATGTTGGTGACTTCAATGTATCGATAGTTTACACTCTAAGTAAGCACAAAAATATTAAGTTTAATTTAATGCTGATAATTAAGACACGGGAATTACCTGCGGAACTGAAAGGCTTTCGTTTTTTACTCTATATTATTATATACGCCGATCACCTAACTAAAAAAGCAATTTTTCGCACGAAAATTGACCCAAAGTGAGCTAGTGACCTGATGACGTCACGGTAACGCTTGACCTCATAACTGGGGAGCTAATCGTACCGTAAAAACGAATACATATTTGTTATCGTATCGGCATGACATTTCATCTGCAATCATTCTCGATCTATTCTGAGTAATTGGTTTTAAACCATTTATCAGCCCTAGTTGCCAGTAAGCTCAGGTTGATTTTTCGGCGAAGGCAACATTTTGTGTCTATAAACAGCTGTGTTGTGAGTTGTTGTGTCCCAATGACCTGCAATTGGGCGTTACTATACAATGTTACTACGATCTGTTATGGTATCGTTACTGTAAACATATTGTTTTTCGTGATCCTTGTTTCTGTCAATAAAATGCTCTTCTGCCCCGGGGTAAGTGCCCTTTAAACTTAACATACAGTTTTGAAAAAAATATATGTGTTAAGACTAAATGAGTTTTGCTGAGTTTTAAAGTTTCATAGAAATATGACAC
>JAUUEB010493392.1:0-18695 GCA_032362205.1 Clione limacina
TCGGTGGAGAGCTGCCATTTCATAGTAAGTCTGACCCATGGTACATGGACTATGACTATAAATGATGATGATGATTTGATTATCAAGTACTTGACTAATTTATCAATGCTGCTTATATAAAGATGTTTGAAGTTTGAATGTCTTCTACTCTGACAATCTGTCTTTTTGTCATTATTCTATTGCTTTGCAAAGGGCATGATGTTAGGCAGATATCACTGAACAATAAAAAGAGTATTAACTTTTGTAACACGTCATCATTTTACATTGTATAGTCCTGTTATATTTGATAAACATCAAATAAAATTTTCAATTTTTGGCCAGTGCCGCATGTTTGCTGCCACTCTTACCTGGCTTAATCCTTAGTTTGGATGTAAATTTAGAACCAACTTCATTTGACTGTAATGTTGCAAGGAGTGTAAAAACTTATAACCTCACCTAGCCAAATTAAACTTGTCTTTCCACTTTCCACTTAGCATACTAAGGTTTTGTGTATTAAAACTATTTTGATTTTTAACAAACATATTTTTTTCCAACTTTAATTTGACTCACATCATTTTTTTCCAAATCAAATATGACATTTATTTCCCAACAGCTTGGCTTGCATACATACCTCACAGTTCATCCAAAAATAAAGGTGAGATATCTAAAAAAAATATCAGTGTCATTCTCAAACTACACACAACTTACTCAACTGAAAAGGTTTTTAGATATTGTGCAATTTTCAGTATACTTATTTCATTGTCAAAGAATTTAAAACTTCACAAGGGCAACCAGAAATACTAAGACAAATGTCCCGATTTATCAGCATTTTCAATTACAGCTTTAAAACAAAAGCATACAGCAGACCTGAAAAGAAAGGAAAATCAAGCGCTGGAAGGTACAAGCTCTTTTGCATTTGGTAAATATTTTAAAGTAATAATGATATTTATAAAAACAACTGCATTGATAGTAAAAGTTGACAATGTTTTTAAAGTATTTTGTTATATTTCAGTTTCACAGAGACCAGGTTCTCCAGTCCACCATCTACCACGGTGGTGAAGATGAGAATATCATCCATGCAGCTGACTATGAGAATGATATTATTGTTGATGATGAAGAGAAAACTGATAAAGAGTAAGTTTTGGTATTACTATTTTGGTAGAATTGTTCTCCCCTGTTGGCAGGGTTCCCTTCAGTCTAGGGATATTATAAGGTAATTAAGAAGAAGAAGTCTAGAGATAGCAAATGATTGTGCTTCTAAGGTATATTGGACAATGGAAACTATTGATTTAACACTCAGGCTTTCCCAAATCGGAATGGTACATATACATATCTGACTTCTTTCAATCTTGTACCTACTTCTTATCATTGTCCTTGCTCTTTCTTGATGCACTATCTTATAAGGGACCCTATCTAAAGAACTCATAAGCCTCTCTGTTAAGATCTTTTCCATCTGTAGAGCCCAAACCATTTTTTTTATCTTGTATCTCTCCATCACATCTATGTTTCTAACACATCTACATAAAAGTAAAGTAACCCATACTCATTACTGAGTTTTGGGTAATCAGGGGTTAGAGTCCCAACTTTTTAGACAATGACATTCAAGGTAGTTTGTCATTGTTTTCCTCACTGACTTTACTTTGCTTGACCTAAAGAGTTTAGCTACTCGTTTTTGCAACTGGCCGCAGAGTCAACGGGGGCTGTTTTTCAAACACAAAATATGGTAACGGCTAGAGATCGAACCCGCAGTGTTCTTGGTGATAGAACGTCGCTCTAACCAACTGAGCTATTTACACCTCCATCTACATAGGGATTGTTAAATAGATTTGAATTAGTAATTAGGTATCATGAAGCTAAGTTTGATTTGTTCTACTTTCCTACTTTGAATTAAGCAAATGTTGATAGTTAACCCAATGTCTGTCTTTAGATTTGCTTCTGAATTTTATGAAAAGGGAAGTAGTTGTAGCTGAAACATGTCATTCATTATGTCAGACATAGGAAGAAATTAAATGATTTCTGCTGCCCACTTGACCAATTTTTATACTTTAAAAAACTGAATGTTTGCCTTTCACTATTTAACATCCAACTTCTTACATGTTTTTAGTATCCATTCCTTATCCTTAAATTGTGCGTTAGCTCATCTTAGGGTTATGTTATGTTTCTGTTTGACTGCTGACTGTATCAGAGTTGCCAAACAATCATCTTACATTCATTTCTTTTACTTCAGATCCCCGCGCTCAGTATCCAATCTATTATCTAAAGTGGGTCACACAATGGTCAGTGCCGGAGCATTTGTATTTGAAGATGATGATGACTATTTGTCAGGAAATCAGTTGGATTACTACAGGTGTAAACTTCAGGTAAACTTTCTGTTACAGTGTCACTAATTATTATAATGTTCACAAATTGAAGAAACATGTTTGCTCATAAACTATCAATAAACAATTCTCGATTGAATATTATCTGGAGTCATGTTTGATTTAAAATAAAATAAATTTACCTCCATGGCTCTTGTGTCAATTATCAATAAACAAATTATATCTTTTAATTTCATTAATTATTTTCACAAAGAAAGCATGAATATTCTACATGAATAAGATTAAATTAAAGATGCTACTTTTACAATGATTTGCACAAGAAAAAAGCCTTGTCAGGGAGACTTACCAAATTTCTGTGAGCTTTTAGTGATGTCTCTGAAATCACAATCCTCTTCTTGTCTTTCATGCTCCTGTCTTCCTTACATTCTGCCAATTTGCCGGAAACACCAGAATGACTTGATCTGGTGGAAGCATCTGTCTCATTTTTGTCCAAATGTAATTTGGTATGTTGTTGAATACAAAAACAGAAAAATAGAACTGTACGGATTTCTCCACTTTCACCATTTTCAAAAGGTGCCTTCCTTGTGTCATTTTACATTATCACATAAAATTCTTATATACTAGCTGTTTACTTTTTGAGTTATCATTTCTCATTATTAAGTTGAAGAGACAAACAAATCAATCACAAAACTCATCATGTGACATGATTAGGTAATAACCCTATATTTACTCAAATATTACTCTATATTAATCTTTGTCTTAAACATTCAGCGCTAAAAAAGGTTTATACATTTTTTACTGATAGCTTAAGATACAATTTAGATACTGTCATGCGTTCACCCTATTTTGTTATTCAGCATGTTTCCTAAAGCCTTTATTATTGCTTGCCAGGTTGAAGGCTTTGAGCAAACCCATTCCATACCTCACAAAAGAGCTTGCCGGAGGCTGATACCTATGACCCCAATTAAGGTAAGGGAGGCAAAATTTATGTTTACCAAAATTGTGTATGTATATTCATTTTTATACTGCCTTTGCTAATAATAACATGGGTAACAAAACATGAAAGGTTGTAGTTGTAGATATAAAAAAAACTTTAAAGTTCAGAAAAAAGCTGCTTTTTTGTTAAGAATACTTTTAGTAAAGTTTTAATTTATTATCTGACCCTGATTAAATTTTGCCTCACAATTTATGATATGAAAACCAAGCAACAACTAAAGTAATAAGCTTATAAAAATTGGGACAAGCAAAAACCAACACAAAGAGAACATGATCAAAAACAAATAAATAATACAAAAAGAAGCAGATAAAAATCAACATTTTGATCATGTTCTCTTTGTATTTGATTTGTTTGACCTAACGAAGGCATATCTGCTGAAATATTGTAGATTTTTGTCCCCGTTCTTTTGTCCAAGGTGTTAACATGTTATTGATAACTAAAGTAATGTCACAGGGTTTTAAATCATTGCTTTTTTGCCTTTCCTCTTCTTGATGTTATTGAGAATTCTGCCCTGAGCAATGTTATTAGGGTTCCCAGATTGGCGCGGGACGTGCTAAAGCACTGTTGCACTGTTAGGCCTCTAGTAGGGCTTCCATCAGTTTTTGATATTTTAAAACATTATTTTTTACAGCTTGAATAGTGTACAAACACCAATTTTGTTAAATAATCCATTGAGGGCCTACCACAATACCCATGTGCATAAGGGCTCCCAGATTGGTGTGGCCACACACTAAGAGAGCAGATTTTTATTTCAGTTTGGAATTTCTCTCAGTTGTAATATCAAATAATTACATTATTTTTAATTCTCTCTCCCCTCCCCCCACAGCTCTCATTTCATCTTAATCATGCAAGTAATTCATCTGTTCTCAATTTTTTTTCACAGTACCTCAGCCGTTTCCATTTTTTATTTTTAATCATTTTCAACTTATTCATAATTCGTACAATTTCATGTATTTTAGCTCAAATATTGGTTCTGTCTTTGAATATCATAAGAAATTATGTATGATTTTTAATCTTTCCATCTACTCAGTCTGATGAAATGGAACTGGAGGTTTGTGTGCACCAGTTGTTTCTGTAGTACACCAAGTGTTAGATGTTTTATATTTTCATGTTGTGTTATAGACATTGATCATTTGCATGTTGACTTCATACGTTATGGATTGTTTTGAAAATATATCGTTCAACTTGCATCTTATTTAAAAACTAAGAATTGAATTCCTTACGGGTTGATTCTCTATGAGTTATAAACTTGAAAGTATTTGTAGTGTTAAACACAGGGTGATCTTTATCATTTCCTGATAAACAAAATTGTCATTTGTTCTGAACCGTTATAAATATATAAACATCTGGTTTTCAGTTGTTGATAATAAATTTATTTAAGATTTGTGTGACATCTTGACCATTGGTCGTATGACAGTGAAGGAAAAAGTAAAAGTTTGCATAGTTTCGGAAAGCATAACTTGCTTAATAAAAATAATTTATCGATTCTTATGAATTTCTTGCAGATTAGTTTTCTCAATGCATATAAGTTCAATTTTTGTCTGCTCAAGTTTTGAAAAAAATGAAAATTGTTAACTCTAAAAAGTCTGGTCAAAATATGTGTTGTGCTTTTTATTATTTTTTTCTATGTGTTTGTTTATTGAACCCTGTAATTTCTTTGAGACATATTCTTCTCACTTTATTTTCATTTTTCAATATTTTACAACTAATAAAAAATTTCTCCTGAGAGACGTTCTACTTTAATCTCGAAGGTAAATGTTTCAATCATTCTTATTATAATAAAAAGAGTTTATCTGGAATACATGTTTAAATTGAATATCATTGCATAAAATTGAATATTGTCAATCATAAACATAGCACCTAGATGTGTGTATTGTTTTGTCCTCTTTCATGGTTAGTTCCTTCTGTTTAGATTAAATTTGTACAAATTAATAAAAATAACACTTATATTTTGTATAGATTCATAATACATTTATTATGTGTAGTTTTCTGGTTTAAGACTAGACCATAGAATATGTTTTAGTTTGGGGTGAAATACTTGTGTAGAACACATAGATAATGTGTAGCTTGGTGTGTGAAAGCCATAGATATTTAATCTTATGTGTTTAAGAGTAGCAGGGAATGAATAGATTATATGAAGTTTGGTGTTTGAAATACTATTAGACACCATTGATAATGTGTAGGTTGGTGTGTTGAAGTCAGTCTTAGAACTCATAGATGTGTTAATCTAAAGTTAGATAAATGACAATGGCAATAGATTGACAAAAGAGAAAAACAGCATATTTTAAGACATTAGCGTGATTTTAAGTGTGCTAGTTGCATGTTTATCATCTGCATTGGTTTATTTGCCCCACATCTGTCAGAGTGTGCGAAGATAAGTGGGGCTTTCTTGCCTTAAAAGAAGACTTTTTCTTTTTTACAAAGGAAAATAGAAAAGGAGCTGAAACAATACAAACAAACATTTGTTCCCTTTCTATTATATAGATTTTTTAAACGTTTTTTTTGGAAGATTCAATATATTAAATGAAAAATTGAACCTTGCAAAAAAAGACGTTTACAGTATTTAAAATTTCAATGTTGTTACAATGTCTTTCCCTTTTTATGATATTGAAGTATTTTACTAACAAATTCAATACAATGTTGCAACATTTTTGAATATCTATAACTCATCTGAAGTTATTTGTGTGTGTGTGTCTTCTTTGATTTTGCTCAGCTAGTAATTTAATTGATTCAGGTATTAAACTCAATTTAATACTTTTTGGTCTTCCTGCATTTTCTGTCTTTAATATGCATTATCTCATAAAATATTGCAAATCAGATAATAATGCACCACTGGAATCATGTAACTAAGATTAAGTTATAAGACGACTTTCATGCTATATAAAATTGAATACTTAGTAAAGACTTTTCATGGAAATTTCACTCAAGACAGTTGAATTTATCAGGGAGCTCTGTACAGGACCTGCATACAAAATGTCATATTATATGGTGGAGAAACCTGACCTGACGATATACAGAGACTCCATCAAAATGAGATGGCAATGACCCCCTGGATGTGCAGTGTCTCCCTCACAGACTACCGCTCTGCTATGAAACGTCAAGGATTTAGCTCCTTGTTAAATCAATCAGGGTTATCTTGCAGCAAGAGAGACCTATTTTGTCTTCATTTTCTACAATAAAATTATCAAATAAGGGACCATTTATGAACTTGGAAATTAAAAATTTTGTGTTTAAAACTTTGATGATTAATTTTGGAATTTAAAGTGAAGACATATAATAAGGTTCATTTAAGACCACACGCTAGTATTAACTGTTTATGTATATTTTTTCTCTGAGTCTGTTGTGTAAGTTTCATGTAACACACTGCTACGGTTGGAACCTTTGACCTTCCCCTCCAGGCGCAGAGATGGCTTCACCACTTAGCCAATCAACTGATACAACTCTTACTTTGTGTTGTTTAACTGTTATGTTGTGTAGTCATACCCTTTTTATAAGCTGTTATGTTTATCATATCCTCAGAATGGTATCAAATACTGCGCTGTAATGCAGGTGGACATGTGGCATGGGAAGAAGTCTTTTCTTTTTTACTCTCCCTTGAAGGTGAGACAACTAGCTTTTTTTTATTAAATATTTAGATTTCAAACCACCTGCAGCTAGAACAATGAAAGTTTACTAAATATGTGTAATTAGGTTCAAACAATCCAAGCTCTCTGCTCATATTGCTTGGACATGGGTTCAAATCCCATCATAGCTGATCATTTTTTAAGATCTTATAGTGAATGAAGGTACATGCATTGTGTCTATTTAATATGTGCAATGTGTTTTTTCTCATTTTTGATTCTGATTTGTAAAAATATAAGTGATATGTACAAAGATGACTTAATGTTTCAATCTGTGGGGTCCATTTCACAAGGGCAAATTAAACAACTACAGCTTTCTTTGAGGACAAGATGTAAGGTGACTACAGGTGAAATTGCAACATGATAAAGAAATCCAAAATCTTTATTAAAATATTAAACAAAGCAAAAACTTTGCATGGAAGTTTGAAGCAGGTTTTATGACACCCATGCCTGGGTTTTTAATAGTAGGATAGGATAAACATACTATTATTCACTATACAGGGAATCCAAATTTTATTATTGTTATTTCTACATTTGAAAAAAGGAAATAAATTTCCCATTAAAGTAATTTCGTCACATTCATTTCACAAGAACTCAGCATAAATATTTTTTCTCAATATTATCTGTTCCAGCTCGAGAACCAGTTGACCTTATCTGTTGATGTGTACTGCCGTACAGAGGACCTCAAGAAGTTTAAGGCCACAAGAGAGCTGGCAGGGGAAGATAAGTTTACTCATCTAGCAACGGTGGAACCTGAAGAAAGTTATTACCTGCCCCTATTTGTGGCTTATCACTGTGCTCTTTTCGTCAAACCATCAGATCTTCAGTCAGTATTTTTGGTTTTCTTTAATTAAATTTTTTAACTTACGTAACAGTTTCTATACCATATCATGTTACCACCTTGGAGCCATACTATAGCCCAATAGTTGTTGATGTCCAAACAGGCTTCAACTATAAAGAAACTAAAGTGTTCTTAACAAAATTTGGTGTATAAATTTAACGAGACAGTACAGTAATATTTTCTTCATAAAAATAAAGGTACCATCTTGTAGTTCTACCTATATCAACACAAATTCTTCTTTGCAAACAATGTGGCTTTTTTAAACGTTCAGATGACTTATACAGCTTATAGACATTTCTTTATCTGTCTTTGATTTAATTTACTATGTGAGTATGCAGTTGTTTACAAAATTTTCTGCCATGAGCATTTGCCCTTTGTGTATGCCCAACCGCAAAGCTAAAGCTCCTAACAGGCAGCATCTCTTGTATACTACCCAAGAAACTGAGAATATCTCCATTGAGCCTAATTGGATAATAATATATTGTAAAGCACTTTTAGGCAGCATTTGGGCCTGAAAACACCATGGAAGTACTATTATTATTATTATTATTATTATTATTATTATTATTATATGCACAAGCAAGAGATGATGTTTCTGATATTTTTATAAATATCTTTTTTATACAACAGTTATGAGCTCACAAGCAATGGCCTGTGGTGGCAAGAAATGTTACAGGGAAAAGATCGCATCAAGTCTTTCCTATGTATGTCCTCACAGGAGGAGAAAAAATCTTTCAATTTCAAGGTCAGTTCCTTATCTGATGGCTTGTTTATACACTGTTGCTTTTTTTGAGAGAAAAGGTCATTTGTACATGCACTAAAGAAAATTAGGTTTGAGTCTGAGTCCAACCCATTTCTACACTATGGCTAATGTTGTCAAAAATCTTGTTTGAGTATATTTGACGTAATCCACATAGCTTGACATCATTAACCATCATATAGGATGAAAAAATGCTCAGCTAAGAAAGCTTTTTGGAATATAATAGCATCAAAACATGTGTTAAGTAACTACTCATGTTAACTTTTAAGGGTGCTTTTAGCTTTTTCTGGCATTTATATGTGACATACTTGAAAGATATGCAATACACCATAGTTCATTTTCTAAATACTTGTCTGCTTTCTTTGCTATTCAATTTGATATCTTATGCTCATTTACGATATGTTAATGACTGAAGACTAAAAACTAGGCATATAAGAAAACTGTCGTTAGAATAAAAAATAATTTGTATACAATTATCAGGGTTGCTACTTTTCAGTGTTAATTCTGAAATGAGCTGAAAAAGCTGAACTGTTTATTCCCCTGAAAGCTTCATAATTACCATATTTTGCTATATTATTATTTGTGCTTGATTTTTAAAATAATTTTTTGGTCTCAGTATGTTTAAGATTAATTAACTTAGGCTGGTAGTAACCCTGTATTATGAATTTAGAATGTAGATTCTTTTAAACATAATTAGTGAATAGCGAGCCAATCAATTGTCCTAAATCTATTTCTACTCATATTTCACAGGCTATATGCAAAGAAGGTGCTCCTTTGACGCCAGCTCAGACAATTCCACGAGGTCTACCTTACTACACCATATCACTCCATCCTCCAGTTGTCTTACATAATTACCTCCCTTATGATCTCATTTTTGCTCTTCAAGTGAGTAATTCATCTGATAGATATTTTTAGAAGTTGTCATCATGTTGGATTTGTATTTTATCTTTGTTTTATTTTGAAAAGGTTTTCTATAACTATAATAAAAATTTGTCAACAGCACACTGTGCAACAAAGTTTTTGGTTTGTCAATTAAAACAGCAAAATACATGTCAAAAACACAAACAAAAAGACATCATTTCAAGAATAGCTTTAATGTTTTAATTGTTCTACTACATAAACACATTATCATCATAGAAGTATCAGAGGACAAAACCTGAACATCACATATCATAGATACATTTTTTTTTTCTTGATTTATTCACAAATATGTTGATATGTATGTCAAGTAGTATATAAATATGTTTTTTTTCTGAACAAAAACCAGAAGAATAAAAATAAGAATATTGTAATTTTTCTCTTGTTATCTGTCTCTGTGTACAGGGTTCTTCCAAAACCAGCAGTCTGACGCATGGAGAGACGTCTCCTCTCTATACAGTTGATCTGAATGGATCTCAGAAGATTGTCATTTCTGTAAGATTTTTCTCATCTTTGTTTTCAATTCATATAATTTTGAATAACGTTACCTCATAGGATAGCAAATAAATGAGATAAAATAATTTTTAAAAACATCTACAATTATAGATAATGCATTTTTTCTGCAGGTTTCACAAAATATCTTTGGAATTTAATATAATTTTGATGAATTGTGAAGTAAAGTAAACTTAATAATTAGCATTATAAGTACCCAGTATTTGACACATCTTTCTCCAGTATTATATTTTTTAAGAACTTCATAGAATTTGGCAGATTTAATTCCAAAAGGTTTGAGTGGCCTCTACAATATACAGCTTTGAAAACTTGAAAATCAGAACACCTTAAAGCCACATAAAAAATGTCCTATCCGTTTACTTACAGTGTGTTAATCTATTCATAGTTTTTATGATCCTGATGTGTCTCAGTGCACTTATTTTTCTCACCATATTTAGAATATTGTGTAAGTGCTTGGTTGATAAACATATTTTTGTATTTCAAAATTCTGGCACATCATTCACAGTTACCAGATTACTTTGGCTCTGACTGGACGGGATCACTTGACATTTTTTCTGAAATGGAAGAATTCCGGGCTATTACCATGGAAACAGAGCTCGATGCAGAGAATCTGAATCGCCATCTTAGTTTGAGTATCCATGCTGACATGTTGAATTCTTTGAACTTGAGGATTTATTCCCCTTATTGGATAATCAACAAGACTGACCTCCCCTTACAGCTCAGAGTAAGTGTGGACTTACTATGTGTTTATTGCTTTCCATAACAGGTCTAATTCTCAAATATTATTGCTTTACGAATATTTATTCTGCAATTGCATTTTTAAATTATCAAGTTCATGGAATAAGCTTTTGATAGATTTGACATTGTTGTAAATTCTACATTTAATTATGTAACATGTCAAGCATAGGTTTTTAAAACATACAAATTTTCATGTTTACTCATTAAAGAGCCTGTTTATACAACTATGTGAGCTAGTTTACTGTCATTGGTTTGCGGTACTTCTTGCAATATTTGATACTCTTTTGCTTGGTGAAAATGTTACATTCTATTCTATTGTTATAAAAATGTATTTGTTTTGATTGGGAAACATTAAAATAATGAGTTATAATATTTAAGATGAAATTACTTTTGGGTAAACATGTATGTTAGCATATTAACTGTGTCATTTTTCATTCGTTCATTCAAAGTCTTGATTTTTCCTCAATTTTTAATAGTAGAGACCTTTCCATGATTATTTAGACATATTTTCAGTTTTTATTGTCATAGAAAGTAAATGTTAATCTTTGTTTCCTCCCTTGAATTTAGGGTTTTGGTGGAAGAAAGGTGCTAAATATTCAATTTGATTTTCTTTTTCAATATTTTCTACAAGTTCAATCTTGAGTGGATCTTAGTATTGCACAATCAGCATTTTGTTTGTCTTTTACATATTTTCACTTGTGCTTATTAAATAACCATTGTCAATTTTCTTTATTTTACTATTGATTTTGAATAGAATCTTACTTTATATATTTGGTTTAGTATTTTTTTTAATAAAAAAATTATAACCCTCTCATAGTTGTTCTAAATGGCCTAGAGATACCTTGAATAGTACCATTTGATTAGCTCTTTTTTAAAGTGTTTCCCCCCCCCCCCCAGAATCTGGGGGAATTGCTTCCTCACACACTTCGACTTTTTGTTTTACAGCCTTGGTTTTTGAGACACAAAACAAATTTAAATGTTTCACTTTTTCTGCATTTCATGACGTTTAATTAGCTTAAAAGGAATTCTAGAACTGCAGTTTTTGACTTATCATTAAGGGATGCCCCTTATAAAAAAGAGGAATTTTTCCTCATTTCTGGGGCTTTAAAAGTTACTGCAACATTTTTCTTGTCTTTTATGTTTTCTTGTTGGAAGAACTGGAAGTTTTTTTTGTCCTTGGTGATTTTAAAGATTCCTCTTTTTATGACTAGAACTGGTAGTTGACAAATTCTAAGATCATAAAAAGCTGCTTTCTGTTTGAAGTGTTATAATGATAATGAAAGTTATATCTGCTTTCTGTTTGAAGTGTTATAATGATAATGAAAGATATCTATATAAGAGAAACTACTGTTTTCAGGGAGATTCTTGGTTCAGCTTATGTACTAGTACATGCCGTGTAAGTACACAATTGGGAGGATTTAATTCCATTCAGTTTTCCCTTCAACCCATTTTTCCCAAAGTAATGTACATTGATGAATGGAATAGCCATGCTGTGATGATGCTTTTGATAAGTTTGGGGTTAAATTCAGACTTTTATATTCCATAGTTGTACATGGGTCTACTGTATTCTTGTGTGCTCTTGATGTATGAGGTCATTGGTTTTGAGCTTTCAGAATTTGGTTAAATGAAATCACAAAATCAATTTAGGAAATATCTTCAACTTACCTTTTAAGAATTTTGACTGAGAGAATAATAAACAGAATGCACAGTTAATTGTCTCTTTAGGAGTAGCAGTTATTCAATACTAAAAAAGTGTAACTTAGCTTTTTGTATATAAATGTTAGATGAAAATACTCCAGGACAACAGTAAGCAGTAGAAAGGGGTTCAGGATATACACATTCACAATGATGTTCTAATACAATGGTTTGATATCCGAAGCTAAAGCCAAATGAAAATGAAGAAAGAAAATTACAATATACAATGATGACCAAAAAGTATGAGTGTTTCACATAATTGGGAATGTCAAATTAGATAATACTGTGCATTTATTGAATAAATGTGTAATCAAATATTATTTCTGTCACATAGATTTTAGAGCAATGATTAAAACTAAGAAAATAATGTGGCACTTTTATTTTGTTTTCTAGTTGTTCACTTTTTTACTTCATTTTTCCCCCTCCTTTGCTACCACCCTTGTTGATTCCCCTCTCAGCTCCTCTTCTTCAAAATACCTATATGGGTTCTGAATTACCTTCTGCTCCATGCAATGCATAATGTTCACCCACTTATTTTTACTTTATAAAAGAAAAAACTGCAAAATGTAAAGAAAACAGGCAACAATTTATTTATTGTTTCAGTGAAATAATCTGCCAGACAAAATAGCCAGAAGTCAAGTGCAACTTTGTTCATTGCCAAATGCAAACCTCCAGCACAAACCTCTTTTTTCCATGTTTTCTGAACATAAATATTCAATGACAATGTTCACTTTTGTTACTGTACCATTTTAAAACTATCATGATTCCTAACTGGGTTTTATTCTACCTTAACCACCACATGCACCATTTTAAAATATGCTTTGACGACTTGTTTCAACTTACTTTTATTAAAAATGTCCTGAACAAACAACATTTCAATAAATAGTTTGTAGATAACAGACGTCTTCAATCTTGCACACCCATATTGTTATTGAAGTTGACTCAATGAAAAATACCATATTCAATGGTGGAGACAATTTTATTTATCTATTTAATAATCACTTATTTTATTCCAGTCTGTTTAGACAATTATAAATTGATCTTCCCTATCAACCACCCTCTTTTACCAAAATAAAAAAATAAAATTACAATTTACACATTTTGTAATTAATTATTTTTATTAATGCTTTATTTTCAATGAGGGTTTTTAAAAGGGATGTGAGAGACTCACTGAAAACTCAGCTATCACTGCTTTTATTAGTGATTTGTTAAACATTTTGACCACCTAAGATCTTAGTTCATATCTGAATACATACATATCTATAATGTCCGTGCCTGAAGTATCCAGTTCAGAGTAAGCAGGCTGAGGGTTTGCAGTAGTATCTGATAGTGGTATTTTCCTTACTGCTCTACTGTAGTGTAGTTCCTGTTTTTTTTATATATAAAGTTATTAAAGTACAGTTTTTCTATACAAAGAAATTTATTATGAATTAATAAGCAGCTGTTAGTGAAAAGTTCATAAAGTATCATTTTGAATCCTTCTTTAAAAACCAGTTCAAACTTCAATGATCAGTCTACTGCAGCGTATCGCTGCAATAAATGATACATAACTTTATAATTATATTAGAGGCATTATGTGCTACTGTTTAAATTCTTATGGTTGTTTCTTATTCTGTTTCCTACAGGGTTCCCGTACAGAGGCTGTCTATGAGTTTGGAAACTCACTCAATCCACTGCTGTTCAGATTCAAGAAGCATAAAAAGAAAAAGGTAAAGTCTTGTCAATAACACGGTTGAAAGTATGAATTGATGAAGATACTAAAGTAACTTTTATAGCTTATGCCTACAAGAAAGATATGATTGCAGTGATATCAGATATTAGATCACAGAGTGTAGGTAACAGCAGCATGTAGACAATTGAGACAAGAAGTCAGCAGGTGAATTGCCCTAGCAGAAGAAATAAGGCTTGATGCAGCTGAAGAGAAAGAAAAAGAAGGTAATCAACAAGAAACTATCATTCTCACACACCAGGATTCAAGTAGACTTGTGCAGATCCATAACCTGTTAATGTTGAAGGATGCCAAAGATGATAATGATGATAATGATGATGACCATATATCAAGACACGTACGGCATGCATGTTCATTGTGTTCAATTGGATTTGACAAAGACTGATCGTTTATTAACTAGCGCGCTTGTCGCTTAACCTAGATATTCACAACTCATGCCTTGGGGTGCGGTGTGGTGTGAACCCTGCTGCTTGTTGCACAGCAGATTGTAATAGAATATTGATCTTTGCGCTAAATAAATGAGCCCTTGGCGTAGCTCATTGATAAAGCAAATTTTACTTTATTAATCTTTGCAGTGAAAAAGGAATCTGGCTAGCTCAGGAGGGGGAGTGCTCGGCTGCCATGCCTGTAACAATTGTTGAATTCCCAGTTGTGTGAAATGTTTTTCTTAAATTGTTTAGAAATTTGGAACTCTACTCTTGATTTCCGAGACATTATGAATTTGACCATGATTGAACATAATTTCCACTTTCCTCGTCATGGATCATGATGAATCAAAACAGTAACTGCATGCGCAAAGCATCATGGTTCCTGTGCTTTACGGGAATATAACTGCATGATTTTTAAAATGAATAATATTGAGATATACAATCTAGGGGTATGATATGATATTTTAAGATACTTCTTACACCAATGACCAAGCTCATCCTTAGGTTCTGGTCTGCACCCTGTATCTCTATTCTCTTTTCATCCCTCTATTCTCCAGGCCAAGTTACGAGTGTATGAGTCAAGATGGTCACAGTCATTCTCTACTGACACAGTGGGAAGTGGTGGAGTTGTTATATGTAATGATAAAGAAAGGGGAAAGAAGTACATGGTAAGTTACACTCCTAGTATAAGCATATTCTGGTTTATATGGTTAAGATAAATTTGGTATTGTCAACTTGAGGTCACCACAAGTCAGCAGAGGCTTGTCAATTGTAGAAAGTACTCACTTTTAGATGGGAAATTTATTATACAATTTGTATTTATAGCATTCTCGTCACTCATGTATAAGAATATAATTGCTTGCAGAAGTTGTAATTTCATCTATGCTTTTGACCATTGATACCTGCATTTCCCCAAATGTATGTATGAAGATATTTGTCTATCCTTTTAATGATAAAAGCATACTTTAAAAACATGAATTAGGACAAATTAATGTACTTTACAATTCATATTTATACCCTATAAGAAAAAAAATAAACGTTGAAATCTGTTCAACCACATAGTGTCTTCCTAGATATCTGATTTAACCAGACTTCACTTTAGAAAAATTGGTGTACGACAAAGTTCAGCACCCAAACTGTTGATGAGGAAAGGCGATCCGTTTTATTAAAAAAAATAACCTATGATGTCGTTCTGGCATACTTATTTAGCTTTTTATGTGCTTATAATGTTATTGTGTACTCCATCTGTGTCTAGTTTATGGTGCAGATAGCCATGTCTAAATTGAGACTGACCAAGATTGTGACCATCATGCCTTTCTTTCTTGTGATCAACAATGCCAGTAAAAAGTTGCGGTATATGGAGGAGAATGAGAATGCAGATCTTTGGATTGATATAGATCCTGGACAGGTAAAAATATTGTTGATACTTTTTGTTTAAGTTTATTGCAACAAGTCAAAGGGGGGGGGGTGTACTTTTGGATTTCTTGATCCCTTAGTAATTTTCATTTAAAGTAATCAAATGTCTCCAGGGTCATAGAAAATGGCTAATAAGCATATTTTTACACATTTGGGAAGTGCCTTCAATTACCTTTACGTTGATACCATCTAGGCTCCTCTAGCACTTTTGGTTCTTAAGATATGGCCAGTTTAAGAAAAAATATGCATATGCTTGAAAATAGGGGTTGCTGTTGACATTGGTTGTTTAAACCCCTTGCAAACCAATTTTATTTTGAAAACTACTTATTTCAGACCCTTAGGAACCCATAAAACAATATTATAAAAGATATATTTGCAAATGGGGGGTTCATGGATTAGGTATCTGGGTGCCGGACTAAAAGGTCAACAGTAGATTGCTAGAAGCAAAGGAAATGCTATGTTGTCCTATGATAATAATTTCAGGTGGTCCTTTTGCACCGCTTGGTAGATTGGGTGAAATAATTCAGCAGTCAAGTGGTTGAAATATATAATCAAATGTTAAGAGATGATTGGACTGACAATCAAATGTCCATGATATAGTTACAGTGGTTTTTTGACATGTAAAGGATAATTAATCCTTTTGTTTTCATCAATCAATCACTTATTTGTTTATTTTTTACCTCCACAGTTCCAGCCATTCTGGCCAGTAACAGAATCATTTAACTTATATGTCAAGTATGATGGCAGCAATGTGTCCTCCCAGCACTTCCCTATCAAGTCTTGTCACATCACAGTACTCAGGATGGATCAAGGGGTTAGTTTTGTTGTTCACCCATTATGTACCTTTACCTCTAGTAGCTTTTTTCCCATTGCTTGTTCTAACTATTTTGGACCCTGTTTGGTTAGTATCAATTGGTGCACAAAGTCAGACTTAAAAAAGAAACATTGTTATTACCAATGTTAGAAAGAGTGTAAGTATGTTGAGATTAATGAAATTTGAGCTATCTTATGATGAGTGATTCGCTATTCCCTCTAGTAGCTGTATAGCTTGGATATTTCAACTGAGATACTAGCCTAAAGATTGGTAGCCAACAAGGACACAACCTTCCCCCAAAAGACAAAGCTGTTTTTTTGCCTTAACCTTCAGGATTTTCTTTTGAATACCCATGGCTTTTGCCAGATATTATTGATAAAAGAACACATGAAATATTTGCTGTAATTTTTTAAATTTCTGCTCTCCTAGAGAGCTATGTCAGTGGAGGTCGCAGGTGGCACAGACACACCAATCACCATTGTCTTGACAGACTACTCACCAGGGGATGGGCCAGCACGTGTAGAGAACCTTTGTGCAGATATATTTATCAAGATCCATCAGAAGTGAGTTTTGTTTTTCATCATCATCATAACTATTAACATCACTTTTTATGCATCTAGTCTTTGGACCATTAGTTTTTCAACTTAAGAAATGTATTACTAACCGTTCATAATATGCTTTACTGCATGACTTAATATTGAAAAGAATTGTGTTTCTCTATAGTTTGTTTGTTTCTTTTTTTCAAGAATAAGGGGAGGGAAGTACTTAAGTCATTATAAAACATGAGCATGTAAAGAGGTAAATAATGAAAGTAAACCATTCCAATACTGATCACAAAAGTAAACTGGTTCACGTGGTTGGCTGTCAACTAAATTATCTTTGTTCAAGTTTATAGTTGTCTTATGTCTATTTGTCTCTTTTATACTTAATATGATATCATGTGATGATCTTCTCTTGTTGTCATAGAAACCAGAGTCAGGTGACCTTGCTCTCACCCAATCAGAGCATTCTATATACATGGGACGAGCCGTCGGCTGAACGTACACTCATGTGGAATGTCTATGGCAGGAAGAAGCCCAGCTACCCAGCCTTTATTTCAAAGGTATGTAGCTTACCAATTTCTGAAGGTTTGAACAGATTGTTCTACTTCAAACTTTATGTAAATTTAGATAGAGTGGTTGTCAAAAGTTTAAGACCAACGTGCTATTTTGCTATATTCCCTTGTTTTAAACTTGTCTTCTTCTTGGCTTTGTATGTATGTATTTAACAATATGTTTAAAATTCAATGTTAATCCCAAAGTATGGGCCAAAAAGTCCACCTCATGAGTACATATATCAAATTAGACATATATTGTGTGGCATTATATTATACTGCCTGAGGATAAAATACCTTTGCTTAAATGTAATGTTCAATAAATTGTGACATGCTGGAACTTTGGAAAGATTGAAATATTTCACTTATTGGTCACTCTTCATCTCTACAAGAATGCAAGAATGTGTCATTTAGCACTAGAGTTACAATGAGTACTAGCATTATTTTCCCTTTGGAAATGTGTCGTGAGTTCTTTTTCAAATCAATAGCGGTAGCTAAAAAAATCATGTTTATGCTTATTTATTCCATTAATTTATATACAACTAAATGTTTCTCAGGATGGATCAGGTGAAATACGTCTTCGAGTTCCGTCCCTCAAGGGAGTTGGAAGCAATGGCATGGATGTGACAGACGGAGAAAACAACCATGGAGACAGCAGTCCTGAAGGTACACTCAACAAATGTCTTTGAATGTTTCAAAATTACAAATCTTTTGATAATTCATTTAATCAGCAATTTTGACAACCACATTAAAAAAAAAAGACACTTGCCTTACATGCAAGAGGGCCAGGGTTCAAATCTGTCCAGTAACACATGTCTGCTGTCACTATCTACTGG
>JAUUEB010493404.1:0-10604 GCA_032362205.1 Clione limacina
CAAAAATACTTTATACTATTTCAAGGGGTATTCTTGAATACTGCCAGACTATCTCCTTAACCAGTTGTTACCAGTTGACCATACCAGCGCAGACGGCTACGGCGCATCAGTTCCTTGATTGGTTACTGTAACACCTTTAGAGATGGAGTCGTCTTTAGGTGCGCCACACATCCAACGGTCCATAGTCTTTTCAGTCGTGACCAACCTATCGGTGTCTTCAGTCCTTGCTGGCAAAGTTTCACTGCCATAGAGGATAACATTTTAGACACAGGTCTTGTATAGTTCACCTTTCAGCTCTCTTGACAGAGCCTCCATGGCAATGATGAAAAGTAGGGGTCTGAGAACTGAGCCCTGGTGTACCACAACTTTCACTTTAAAGTACTCCCCAATGGTGTTGTTAATACTTACTGCGCTTTTGTAAAGCCTGTGCATAACTTGATAATTGAATACTCTTTTGTAATAAAACTAAGTTGCTAACAAAGACAGAAAATGCAAGTTTAACGTTACTTTTGCTCACGTCTGTAAATATGTAAATACTTACTATATATATGACTGTAAGCATGACAAAATACATATAAAATAACACAACCATAAAGGTATTGTGATCTTTATTCTTAGCGGCATGAAAATTATTAATTATCATTTTTAGTCATAACAATGGACATAACATTAATTCAAACAAATAAATAAATAATGTATACAACCTATAAATAATGAGTAGTTTAAAGTAATGAGTAAAGAAGCCATTTATACCACGTGATAAAGAGACAGGCGTTGGATTACATTCGATGTCTCTATATCTTACATTCGATATCTCTATATCTTACATTCGATATCTCTGTATCTTACATTCGATAGCTCTATATCTTACATTTGATATCTCTATATCTTACATTCGATATCTCTATATCAAAAGTGACACAGGAATGACATTCGTAACTTAAACAAGGGATTCTAACGTCTCATTCAACGCATGTATTGTGAAATAGATACAATAATATCTTTAAGGTAGATTCAGAAGTAGTAAAAGCTTTGACTTTAAGCAAGTCAACATAGTTACAGTGCAGGGGTTATATCTAAGAGCCACCTAGTATTTGGCTATTTGCATTTCAATTACCTCGTGAGCTTTGTACGATATGGAGATTTGACAATCTTTGTTAAGCTTAAAGAGCAGATATTATTAACACGAATACAAAAAAACGCATGTTTTCACGTGACGATGAGATCAGCTTGTTATCCTCTTTATCAAATAACTTTGATTGATTCGTTTTCATGAAAAAAATTGCTGAAGTTACTGGACTTCTTGCTACATATTTTGTTGTTCCATGTTTCCTTATGAATCCCTAATCTTACAAAAGGGTTGTTTAATTCTCCATACAATTTTGAAAACATTTACACAGGATACGGAGGTAAAAATCATTGTAACTACAGTTAAAACTACTATTAAACTGATTGCTTTTATGTTTTTTACTCCCTTCGCAGAATGCTCAATCAAAGGTCGGTTCAAAATAACCGTCTCAATCAAAGCCAAGCAAGTGTAGGTTAGTTGGAAATTTGTGGCACTGGCTGCATTAAAACAAGAAGCATCTCGCACGGAAGAAGCAATAATGCCGCTACCGATTGAAGTGATAACTCAATAAAACGTATTTAAGATTGTTAACATATACTATCACCCCCCCCAAAAAAAAAAACAACCCACCCAATAAAAACATATAAAACAAAATGAACGAAGAGGATCACAGGCAGCTCGTAGGCTTATAAAAGGCTTTATATTTTGTACAGTCAGCAAAAGCGTGCTCAAAACAAGCAGACCTTGCAGCATCCCTTTAGACATAGATTGTATAGAATCACTCTCTAGTCAGCCAACCCTTGCATTAAGAACGGTAATACCACGGGCTTTTAAACTCTTCACATTCATTTGAACTCATAACATTATAACAAAATTAAGTCAACACTTTGAATCAGCTCTTCAACAAATACAATTGTGCAAGTAAAACATATTATCTACATATCTACACACTTTCCGTAGGTTTTTGTTAAGTCCCATCACGCACTGCCTTTCAAGTGTCACATGCATTATAGGCCCACGTAATATTTCAATTTGGAAACAGAATCCTAAGAATGAAGAGCTCAGACAAACTCACATTCACAGAAAAATGCATACATATTCAAAGAAACATACACGAAAAAGTACAAAATACTGGACGATAATCTGGCCAGTGCAATGTGGTTTGTTCAAAACATATTCTTCATCGTTTTATTAACTGAATATATTGATAATACAGGGTTCCCAGGAATCATCTAACGGATAAAGGATTAATAGGTTTAGCTATAAAAAGAACTATTCAATATAAAGCCATGATTTTGTTTTTGATTCAAGGCTTTCACAGAGCTGGTATATACCAACGTAACATTCATTTTATTAGTCGTTACGTTTAAAAAATAATTTCTTTTTTGCCTTAATACGGTTACAGAGTGACAAGTGATCACATGTATTTTATCTTTTAATCAAAATATATTCCATAATATACCGATCAGATTCACCCTATATCTTATTTTTATGTTTACGTTTTGATCCTCTACACTACACGAAGCTGACATACACACCCTCTTTTCTGTCGGTTACAAAGAGTATGGCAGCAACAACCTGAGTTGACGAAATGTGAGCACAAAAAATACACATACATTTTTCTTGACAAGTTTCTATTTTGTTTCAATGCGCTACATTTCTCGCCTTGCAGTTCACAGGAACTCTCTCCCGTTAATAGCAAGTACATTTAGGGCTGCCAACTCGGCTTTTAGATAAGCCAAATTCTCGGAAGAATGTCACGGAAGAAGGCTAGCAAGTCAGAGATCTGAAAATAATCATGATTGATGCTGTTTTGCCGACCACAGACTTGCCAAACCTATTTCTCTTATATAATGAATATCGGATTTCCATGCCAGCAAGGTACACATCGAGGAAAACTTATCAAATTAAACTCTTGTTCAAATATCTATAAACACAATACATCATTTAAATGTAAGGTGTAGCAAGAAGTTCTTCCAAATGACCCCCCTCCCATATATATCTATAAACAAAATACATCATTTAAATGTAAGGTCTAGCAAGAAGTTCTTCCAAATGACCCCCCTCCCATCCCAGTAAAAAAGTCAGATTTCTAGAATTTGTCTTTTTTTAAATATAATTGGCAGCCCAAAACGTACTTGACTATTTAGGGGAGATAGTTCCTTGGCGATGTTACAATTGCGTCTAAACTAATGTTTCGTCTGTGTTAGTTCCCTTTGACGTTCTATCTTATTGCTTTGATAATAAACAATACAAGTAGCTAAATTGCAGGATTATTAAGTATGTCGGCTATGTATGACTTTACGCTATTGTCAAACTAAGTAATGTTTGAATTAAAGCTTATATAGATATTACGTTATTTAGAGCTTAAAACAAAATGTGTTTCATTCAATTAAGCAAATCTGACTTGCGGATACAATAAATAATATATTTACATAATTCTTATCTTTCAAACTTCATGTCCATATACAAAATACAATTTATACTTTATATGTAATGCTCATTGAGTCATTTCAAGTGGAAATGCGCAATATAATGCCATGTATTATTGCCCTTTATCATTATTATAATAGTCTATACTTCCAATCACACTAACTATCAAAAGGGTCACTTTTCACTGTCTGTCGAACAAGACGCACAACACATCCTTTGATAATACTGATATTTACATAACCGTGCTCTTTTCACAACTCTACACTGTGTGTATTTGTCAGTGCATCCAGAGTCGGATTCTGTGAAAAGAGAAAAGAAATCACAAGATGAAGGATATCATTTTTTTTTAATGTTATGGACGGATAAAGAATCGTAATTACTCCCGAACAATTCTAGATATAAAATTCTGGCTAGAAATATATTTAAGACTTAGTCGGTACCATTATTAAGTTGATGTGACCACTGGTCATCATGCAGTAAAAAGTGGAGATTTCTATTTCCGTTTCACAGTCTAGAACTGCATTACTGGCTAAAAACGTTATCAATTTTTATGAAATTTTGCAGAATAGATTCTGTGATTATTTTGAGTTTAAGTTTTGTTTTAGAATTAAACAATATTGCTTACAAAGGGAAATAACTCACAAACACTATCTTAACTTCGCAAAAGTAAACAATGTATAGGAACATTTTTGCGATGTAAGGATGGCGTTAGTGAGTTTTTTCCCTTTATCAGCAATATTTTTGTATTCTAAAACAAAACTTAAACTCAAAATACTCATAGAAACTCATCTGAAAATTGTCATAAAAATCCATACAGTTTTTAGCCAGTTATGCCATTTTAAGTTATGCAAGGTAACTTTTTTTAGCAGTAAAGATGGCGTGAATGAATTACTGCCCTCTAAAAGCAACACTCTTGAATGACATTCACGTAATAAGCTAACAATAACCATGGAAACGTATCAACAACATTTCATGAAATTCAATTTGGTATTAAGCCAGTTACGCTGTTTTAAAGTGTACACAATAATTTTCTTGAGCAGAAAAGATGGCGTCGATGTGAAATCCTAGAAATTCCCGTTTTTTACTTTAAAGTTCACTGCAGGATGACCAGTGGTCATATCTACGCAATGATGATACCACAAAAATCCTAAAATATTTCGTAACAACTGTCGAAAAGGGGTCTATCTAAATTGTTCGGGAGTTACAACGATTCTTTATCCGTCCATAATAAAAAAAGAAAACATCCTGTATATCATATAAGGTATTCAAGCATAGGGCATTGTCTTATAAAAGTAGTTTAATCGCTAAAATGGGTATTATAGTACTAATCGATATAGCCGTTGAAAAGTTATAATAGAAAATATTCCTCTCAAATCTATGCAGAAACAGGACTCGTTTTTTCAAAATGAATTGAGTACAGGATGTCTCACTAACCTTTACGGCGGGAAAATGTCTCATTTTTACAAAAAACGTTATATCTTTGGTAAAAGACAAACCTTTATAACTTCAAATCCAAAATTTTAAGTGATTTAAATGATAATAATCATTTCTACTCTTTGGTTTACGTAAAGCATCCAAAACAAGCAGAGCATTGTTACGATAGAAAATGAACAAGCCAGTATCGATTTTGTATGACTCTTTTGATGACTTTTGGTAATACGCCTTCGGGTATTCAAACCTTATTCCTTTCAAGTTTGGTGCAAAACAGTGCAATAATGGGGAAGCTTTTTAATTTTTACTTGTGCTAAAAGATAGTGGTAAAGTAAGTTTATTGGATTTTTTGGTTATATCGGCGAGGGTGCTACTTAGAAATTGTAAGCGATGACTTTCCAAATAACCGTATATACTAACAACAGGTCCATTAGTTTTAGTATGGATATGTAAATGTTAAGGGCTAAGACATACCTCTTTTAAAATACCAACTTAAAAAGTATTAGATATGACATCGACCTTCCGCTCTCGAGGCGGACGCCATACCCACTGAATCTTTGGGGCTGTGATTTAATGACGTAGTATTAAATACCAATATATTGTAAAACATGGCAATCATACAATGGATGACTGTAGCCTGTAACAGATGCTGAATTTCGACTTTTTACAAAGATCGTTGTTATCTCCAAAGATGATTGTGTAAAATCTGAGTACGCTTCGCAAGATTCGGATAACAAAAAGGATAACTCCATGCAAGCTTAAAGCGAACGTACCAACAAACCAACGAAACAATCAACTCCTTAAACGGGCTAACTTGCAGTCATATTATAGTAACTTGCAGTCATATTATAGTGATCCTTTATGATCAAATAGAGGATTAGTTCTAATCACGAGCAAAAACCTGAAGCTTTGATTAATTAATGTCAAACAGTATTTGGCTTCCTTATGGTAAGATCATATAATACTGTGCTGTACAAATCGTATTTTATCTATTCGGTTAATCTTTTTGATTAGCGACGCCAACTCATATTTACTAACTATTGAAGTAGAGGCCATTCATGTGTTGTGGGCATGGGCGTAGCCAAGATTTTTTTCCAGAGGGGGCAAACAAAATATTGTGCAATGTGGGCTCCAATCCGAGTGCCCGGGCGTTGTGTTGTGGGCGGAAAGTTGTTCGTATCGATGCCCGAGTTGGACAAGGTTTGTTTGATTCAGCGGCTGATGGTTTGTCGTCAAATCGATTTGTGTGTTTTTTTGACAACTTATCCACAGATTAGTTGTTGATGTGTGACGTAAGGATACAGAGATCTCCATACTCGTATATTGTTTTACAGTGGAGTATAAATAATATAGGATTTTTGATGAAACTCCGGTCGAATTATTTTTGTTGATAAAATGATAATTTTTATTTTACATGAATGGTTTGGTTGGACCCTCTGTTCTGAGGTCAAAGTTGCTAATGTGATTGCCTTCATGGTTAGTTCTTTGAATGACATTTTTCCATCGGCATCAATAATTGAAGATAATTTAATACTTTGCTTACATCACATGCTATGCTATATTTCGGGACAGGGGTTCGTAATTTGTAAATGCCTTTCATGGATCTCTGTAGACGGGGCATAGAACCCTTCTGTTCTCTTTGTTGTCAGAAAGCTTCCCGTATTGTAAATGTTAACTTTATATTATCTGACAATGAAAGTTCGCAATCCTTCCATAATTATTTGTCTTGTTTGAAAGTGTATTCCCTCAAAAGATGTGTTGATAGATGTGAGTAGTTTTATATTGTCTGTGTTAAGCTACTGCAACAAATACTGATTTTGTCAGTTTTATCATTGTGTACATAAAACAACGTGGTTTGATTGAGCCTATCTGCACTGTTTTTATGCTTAGATAAGGTTTTATTCTTGTTAGTACACTAAACGATCTTTCCTATCTCAAACGCTGTGCTGGCGTATTTTGTTTCATTAGCACTTGCTTGAACTAATTGTACTAGACAGTATGCACTGTATAAGATGCGGTTTATCCACTATCCAATACCAACTTGTAGTCAAGTAGACATTGAGTCTATCACTAGGGCTCCTGGATAATGAATCATCTCCGATCTGATGACTTTTGTCTATAAAAAATAACGTTGATGTGTTTCATCCACCTCGAACTGTAAGAAAATATATATCTCTTCTTTCTTCGAAAAAAAATGGTATGAAACATTTTTCAGTTTGAATACATGAAAAAACTTTCTATAAAACAGACAAGTTAAAGTCTAGATCACTGGTTTTCAAACATTTTCATAAAATGGCCTTGAAGTTTGTTTTTTTTTAGAAGTAAATGATATAATCAACTCAACGGAACTCAGGTAAGCTATTGGAAGTTTCAAGATAATTACCTTCAAGTGCAAGAAGGGTCGGGTGATCAACTCGATGTGGGAATAACATGTTTTCAATCTACTTGTGCAGTTTTTTAAAAAGTATGTTATTATTTTTCCGCTCTTCGTTTAATTTGTTTTCACGATGTTTTGTGATGTGTTTGACTGAGAATTCGCCCCCCCCACCCCTGAACATTACTGGTTGCCAACAAGTTGGCCACGGCAACAGGTAAAAAGCACTGCTTTGAATATTTAAAAGAATGAATTAAAAATCAAGTATCTATATATCTTATCGTATTCAATAAATTTTAGAACGAAATCCAGGGCCTGACATCAGATAATAAGCATATACACTTTACACTTTACACTTTACACTTTACACTTTACACTTTACACTTTACACTTTACACTTTACACTTTACACTTTTAACATTAGTTTAACAGATATAAGGGTGAAAAGAGTTGAATTTGTGAATTGTTTTGTTAGTCAATTCTTTGATTTTTAAACCTCACAATCGTTTTCGGCTCCTTCTCTGTCCCAAACCTTCCATGACGCCTACAGACATTACGCGATCTAGACATTTCTACATTGCTTTACATATGTGGTGGGTCATTAGGAGGAAAAATAACCCTATACTTCGTTATTACATATTGTCTTATGTTAATCATACGTTTTATACAGAGTTATTCTCTTAAGTTGATTTTGATTATAAGAAAAGTAAGAAAAGATCGACATATAGTTTTCAACGAAACATTCAAAATTGATTGCGGTTTTGTTTAATACCCCTTTGCAAGAGTTATTTTAATTCTAAGTTGCATATAAAAGTGCATATAGAGGCCTCTCGAAGATTTTTGTTGAAGTTGTTTAGTTATTTATACGCCTATTTACCGATTTGCCGCATTCCATATTTCGCATTATATTTCAGAAACCGAAAGTAGTATAGACTTAGCTCAAAACCGCAATAGATTCCAAAAGTTTCTCCGAAAACGAGATTCGGATATCTGTCTTAATAGATCTATAACCAACTTTAAAATAAGGTACTAACATATAATCACCCTGTATATCAATAAGAAGTTGGTTAAATTCTCTTTCAATTACGTTATTCACATTTATTTAAAGGTCGAGAAGTCGAATATCTATCACTAGTCGTGAATGCATGAAAACTCTCCTTCCCCGGACTAATTAGTAAAGAATATAGGACGAATGTAACCCGAACAAGAATTTGAGTTTCAGACAAACCATTAGCCTTGATCTGTTTTATTCCTTGTTAAACCATTGTTTGTATTGGGACATGTCATGTCGCTTTGGCTATTGGCAGAGTTGCATATAACATAAGAATGACCGCAATTGCTAACATAATGTTAGGTTAATCATTCCTATCACAACATAGATTAAGTTAATGGATGGCAAGAACATTTTAATCAATAGATACACTTTTTTATACTATTTTCTTCTGGCATTTTTGAAATACACACAGTACGTGTCCCCATGCCAAATACTACTGAGGATTTCTTCTTGGATTTTTGAAATACAAACTGTATGTGTTCCCTTGCCAAATACCATTGATGAGTCCAGGCGCGTAGCCAGGGGGGGGGGACATGGGGGAATGTCCCCCCCCATTTCGATCCAAAATGCTCTAGAATTGCACAACTTTTTAATTGTTTTCAAAATTTCGGCCGCTTTGCGGCCATTGTTCCCCATTTGTGATACAAATTGCACTAAATTTGCACCATTTTAACTAATCTCAAAAATTTCGGCCGCTTCACGCCAATTGTTTGGATATTATCTAAAGTTGTCCCCCCATTTTAAAAATCCTGGCTACGCGCCTGGATGAGCTGAATCAGCGGAACCAGATATAGATATATTAAGAAAATATTTGAAGTCTGTGAGATCGTGTACAAAGTTTTAAAAAACACAGGTATTCATAAGGTAACGACATTTCTAATGGATTATTTTAAAAATATTTCACCCATAGAAGTGACTCTTGCGTATTTTATTGTAATAATAATAATAATAAATAAAACATTTTTTTAAATACACGTTCATTAAGTCGTTATCATTTGGATATGTCAGTAATCAAATTAAGTTTTTTTCTCAATAAAAAAAATGTATATTGTAAAATAAAGCAGGTCGTCCTCCGTCGCTATCTTTAACACGTTGTTCGAAATGTACATTCTTTATCGAGTCTCCTTTTCCGGAAACCATGTATTTTCTAAATACTTCAGCCACACTTGTCCAAAATTCAACCATCTCAGTGTGGAATTTTGAGAACCACATTTGTTTTTTTTGTTAATATTTGCAAAAGGAAGTCACTTGTTTTACGCGACCGCAGCCACCTTGATTTACCAAAAAATAGCAAAGAGGCTAGGAAATTACGTAAGTGCCCATGATAAAAATGACATTTTTATAAGGGCTATATGAAATCGCTTTTTGCTCTTTGCTTTTTGCTTTCAACAAGTGGCAATGAATAGTTGAATGTAGATACGACAGCCTAGCCTTGACAAACATTTGTTGCATCTATATATATGTCTGTCATTTAACCGTCTTAACACTTTCTGCATAGCCTTTTAAAATCTTACTTTTAAGTTTCAAGGTTTCAAGGTTTTAAAATTTTAAGGCTCAAGGATTTAATTTGATTTCTAACCCACTGGGTCACAATTGATATTCAATAAACATAGGAATTTAGAACACCTTTACAGTAACAGTATAAACATAAATATCATCCACATCATTATCCTAATAATTGTCCATGGAATCAACCCTTCCTTTCAGACTGAACACAATAGCTAATATGGTAACTATAGTAATATACTTTTCGAAAAGCCTACAATAACCACATTGTACTTTGAAAAAAAGAGCACTATTTACCTTAAATATGATGTACATAATATCATTAGAATGTATATAAAATAATTTTCTAAATGGAAACAAATGAGATGAAAAATTGTCAAAACGTAAAGACAATCATATAGACACAAGACAGACATATAAACACAAGACAGAGATATAGACACAAGACAGAAATATAGACACAAGACAGACATATATACACAAGACAGACATATATACAGACATATAGACACAAGACAGACATATAGATACAAGACAGACATATAGACACAAGACAGACATATAGACACAAGACAGAGATATAGACACAAGACAGACATATAGACACAAGACAGAGATATAGACACAAGACAGACATATAGACACAAGACAGACATATAGACACAAGACAGAGATATAGACACAAGACAGAAATATAGACACAAGACAGACATATATACACAAGACAGACATATATA
>JAUUEB010493415.1:0-10604 GCA_032362205.1 Clione limacina
TGACACGGCATTTTAGTTTGACTATTCGAAGATTGTTTGTCGTAAATATTATTGTACATTATCTCCAAACGCGTATGACAGACATAATAGATCACAGTCGGCAGTAAAAGCCTGGGGATACCCCTGATGACAGTTATGAAGCACTTTCAAAAACCTCTCAGAAATATCAGCTTTCCCTTTTATTTACCAGTATCATATACTACGATTATATTCCGAATCTGCTCTAATTTGGTCTGTTCAATACTGTCGCTGATAGTGCAGTGATCTATCACTTCTCTGGCAAATGACATTACGCGTTTGTGTCGCCTATGACGTATGCTTTGTGTTGCTTTTGTTCGTAAATATAGACTGATGGACTTCCCGTGTTTATGCCTTCTTCAAGCTAATAAAATACGCCTCCGGAATAGGTGATGACGTCAATCTGAATACGGATACTCGTTATTGTAAGAAGTATATCTGTTTTCATATCTCTTGGGGCGGTAGATGAGTGCTTAACCATCAAAAGCGTATAGCGTGTACTCCGACTAGGAAGTTGTTGTGTCTTTGGTTTGTTTAAATTATATGCCTCAGCTTTCATGAAATACAGTCTGGCTTGTTGATATACTAAGGCTTTTATCATCCGGACGACTGATGTCCAACGGAACAGTGGTTTTATATATAGTATGTTTGTCACTCCGAACGTTCGAAGTGCAAAATTCTGTTGTGAGTACTTATGCGTATGGAAAAAGAAGTTTAGTGCATGAACTATTGTGTCCGATGTGAAGCAATAAAAACATGAATGACAATTCACTGTTAAGCCTATACTCGTTTTCTCAAACGTAAAATGTATGAAAAACGCAGACTGCAATATATTTTATCATGTCATTAATTTATAAGTGCAATAAAGCGTAGCTTTGCTTGGAAGTATGCCATCATGGGTGGACCAAGTATTTGCCACAAAAGCCCTTTTACGATCCTTTCTCCGTGACGATTTACAGAATTTCTGTTATGGTATATAATATGGTTGCCGATGGTTTTATACCCAAGTCACACTGAAAGTTCCATTATGGTGAGATAATTAGTCTGGGGTTTATAGACAATAACAGGTTTGTATGGAGTCATTAAATGTGAACTTATTTCTAAAATTGCATTATTTTCGTGATTCATCACAATTTGTAATATTCTTAAAATAAATGCAGTACAAAACAGTTAACTTAGTTGGAAAATGTGATGTGAATATGTTTTTTCTTTCTTATTTTTCTACATGAAATGCAGAAGAGGTTAAAAGATATTTCTTTATTTCCTTAGAATTTTAAATATAGAATAACAATCACCTCATCTTTGGAGAGGCTATCCTTGTTTGTGGTTAAAAAGAGAAAGGGCCCTTAAAAAGTCGATCCTCCTCAAAACGGTGTGATTTAAATTGTATACTACCTATCTAAGTTATGCAGTCTTAACAAACGCGATGTCATAAATTACTAGATGTTGAAATATAAAGAACTGCTAATTGTAGAATTTATTATACATAAGACAGACATAACGTTAGGTTAAATAAATACATTAGTCATTTCAACTAGAATCTGTATATTTTCTTAAAAGCTGCTGATTTCATTAAGTATTTATTACAATATATAAACATTGACCAATCTGTCTCTGTCTCAATGGTGATGATTTACTCGTTTGCACACTTTGCATTTGTCTTCTTCAGTCTCTGTTTTCCATATTTTCATCTGAACAAGATACTGGATACTATCAAATGGGACCAATTCCAATGCAATTCAAACATGGCTTTGAAAAGTATATAAGTTCAAGACCGGAAGGCATCAACGAGAGAACCCCATGTGTCGTTGATTTGTCCGTCATCAAAAAAAGTTACATGTCAACTCCGACGTTATGTTGATGGAAACTATTGGATGCAGTATTAGAAGATACACTTATTATTTCCATCTAGATATTGCATGATACGCGAAAATATGTTTCTAAGCCTTATGTTAGAACTTCATCGCACACTTGTCCTCTTCATCTTTCTATATGCCTGTGAGCATTGGACTCTTAATTCCTACCTAGTAAAGAGAATAGCTTGAAATGAGATGCTACAGAAAACATCTTGTCACTAACTACAGACATCAAATCAACGGAGAAGGGACATGGTGACATCAACCATAGAACGCCACTAACAACTGGCCATCGTCAAAACTAAAAGACTCTCATTAGTTGGGTCACATCACCCGGGAAATAGGTTGTCTCAGACGTATCTCCAGGGTACTTTCCAAGTTGGTCGCAAACAGCGAAGACTGAAGCAACTATAGTAACCGAGCAGCGTGACCTCTGGAGAGATGTCGTGTGGTCGTCATCAACAGTTGGGCCCCTAAAGCATACAATCGTTGTTACGCGATATGTGAGGTGAGGTGTTAGAACGAATGCGTGAATATTCCGTTTAAACGCGGAACAAAGCTATACTATTATATGTTTTCTTAAATAACTAATGTTTACCTTGTTAAACTTGCCACCAATAGGATTTTCCAAACCAGATGTTAGAAACACCTTTTAGGTCCATTGTAGTGTTTGAATACTTGGATGTTGTCCAAAAATGTAAACGATTTGTAGATAGTTACTCTTTTAAGAACGTTTTTTGGTATTGGAAAACACGTTACAGATATGTCATTCTTTCTTTTGTTTGGAACAGAATGTTTGTCTTCATTTGGCTTGTAAAGTGATATACTTGTCTCGTAATATCGACTGTTGCTCTATTAGTCTAACTATGAGTATGTTAAATTGTCACATCTGTGTTGATGAAGATAAGCACCAAAATGGTAAAACAAAAGTATGTCTAGCAAAGGTTTATGCAAGGTCAGTTTGTATTGTTTGGTATGACCCAAGTTGAATTTGTCCTAGTTTCAAAATGAAGTGAATAGAGCCAAAGAAATGAAGTTTGTATGCTGGTTTGCATTGTGTTCATGTACATTCTTGATAAAGAAAGGAAAAAATATATACTATTGAGAAGAAGAACAAAACTTTAGAAATTATCAATCGTTTATATACGACGAACCCCGGGCATCAACATTTCATTCAACGGCCTTTGTACTCATTCAGTGTCGTTGACAATAATAGTAGTGTATGTCATTGTTCCAATATTTTGGTTGTAACATGTTGCAAATATATTTGTTTGTCAAATATATTTATGTCAAGGATAAGTTTGACACATATAAAACAAGGGGACAGGTAACAGATACATGGCCTTGCTAGAGATATCTCTTTCTAGCTGTTATTGGTTGAGTTCTCAGTAACATAAAGTATCAATTGGATAGATCTCGTTATCAGACCCAAACATAATCATACTTTTGCGTCGTTGTGATGCTCAGCTTTATTTCTACTCACGTCAAAATATAGTTGCTAGATCA
This sequence comes from Clione limacina, assembly GCA_032362205.1. NCBI lineage: Eukaryota > Metazoa > Mollusca > Gastropoda > Pteropoda > Clionidae > Clione > Clione limacina. Next base: position 3,381 of record JAUUEB010493415.1, read on the forward strand.
ATTTAATGATCACACAAACGTAGAGTTAACAGCTTAAGGTAGTTATGACGTTTTGTTGTTGTTTCAGTCGCACTTCACGATGTTGGCAAAGTGTTGACTTAATTTAAACTACAGAAAAGCTGACGTGGTAGAGACATAATATTTTATTACGTTTTATAAAAGTCAAACAAATACCTCTTGTCAGTGTTGACTCCCGAAAAAAACGTATATTACTCTATATAAGTCCCCCTATGTTTTAGTTGTATAGTTCACACTATTACTATATTTCAAATAATATTCATGCCAGAGTTTTTATAGTGTTTCCACCTGTTAAAGCCAACTTACGTATACATGAACGTTTGTCAAGAACGTTAAACGATGTCAGACCGTTGGCGTGTAGTTTAAGCTGTGCAAATTTTGAAAAGCAGCGTTTGTTTTATTTGGCAAATTTCTTATAATTGTTGCCTTATTGGACTTTATTATGTATCAACAGACACCACTCACAAGATTGCACACTCATGAATTTCATTTTGTTTCACGCTTACGTACCGTTATGTTGATAATTATTAAATGATGGTTATAACATGTTGACATTTATCATTAATGATTGTTATTTCATATTACCAAAGACTGATATATATATAATCATAAATCGCTTTTATAATATACTAGCGGATTTACCCGGCTTTTCCAAAAAAGAAAGAAACACGAATTTGGCTGACTTTTTAACCACCCTGTAGACCCCCCTCTCTCTCCCCACTTGGAGTAAATATGCAATTACCCTCTTTTTTACATTATATTTTGAAACACCCCGTTTTAGAATTCACTTTGGTTTCAGCTGTTGTTTACATTTTCGGAAATATAAATGTGTGTTCACTACGTTGAGTCGCGTTTATTATGTGCAGCAGGAAGCGGATGCACATGTTTCTATATTTAGTTTTATGCCATCTTTGTTCTATATTTTCTCTGTAAAATTCGCACCAAAAGACTAAAAAGGTAATAACTTTATTTTACAGTCGACCGATTCTTACCAAAAGCTTAACCACACATGTGGTAATATCGACCAACATTTTGTGAAAGTTTCAGATCGATTGAGTTTAAACTGTGGCTGTAATCCCATTGCATACACACATACAGACAAAAAAATGAATGGATTTTGAATTATATTATGTAGATTGGCTTATATTGATAAGCATTTCGAGCCACCTTTAAGGAGACACTGTGTTGAGAGGATCCAACATCTATTTAGCCTCTGGGCACAATGAAGACATTTTCTTGGGCGCATGTTGTCTCTTGGTTTGTTTCTGTTCTGATGTTGGTTGTACACTGTATGTTAACTCCTGTAGACGCCAAGCCCCATTTCCCCTATCTTTGACCTTTCGATATCTATTTTGATTCCTTACCTGTTGGGCCCAGTAGCAATGTTATTTTATGTCTGCGGCGCTTGGCCAGTTCTGATATCTTTCAAAATAATGAGACGCATTGAACTCTTTTCAAATGAGTAGCTTTTCTGTGATCCACTGTATATTTCCTTTATTCTAGGATGATATGTTTTGTGTAATGATCGACTTTCATGCTGAATTGGGTGACAAACTTGTCTACTATGCATGGCTGGCCAGGGTGGTGTTGGCTGTATTGACCATGTTTCTAAAATAATCACTGTGGCCATAGTACTGTTTTTAAGTTTATCGTGCTTAACGCTTGGCATAAGCTTGTTGGCCTCTCCAGTGATGTTCAGAGTAGCGAATTTGTCGCTACTCGAGTAGAGTAGAGTAGAGTAGTATGGCTTTTTTCGCTACTCGAGTAGAGTAGAGTAGTCAAATTTTCCTCGCTACTCGAGTAGAGTAGAGTAGTGCCGAAATTATGTTACAAATACTGTTTAGGATGCTACCTTTTAAGAAATGTCTGGTTACAAGTTGAAGAAGCTGCTACCGACATTGGCCTTTGTCCAAGGGTTTGTTGAAAAATACTATGTCCATTTTCACTTTGATTCCTCTTCGTGTGAACTGTGTTCTTTCATATTCTAACTTGTGGCTGTACCCACTTTCATGAATATATTGATGGTGGTATCCCTTATCCGTGCATTATACCTGTGCAGAGCTAGGTATGACTGTGAGCCTCTTTTTGATGGACCTAGGTACTTTTCTCAGCACGTTCGAAGGATGATTGGACATGGTGTAGATATAAAATGGCCGGTCGGTTCATTTCTTGACGGGCGCTTTAGTTTCCTCTTTTAGGTATAGTTTCACGTCAAGGAAGTTAGCATGGGTCGGGTCTGGTTTGGTGCATCAATTTTGATTATCAGCCCATGGCTTTTAAACAGTTGGTGCATTTTTGGTCGTGTTCTCCCCTGTCTTATCTTGTAAACATATGAATCATTGTGTACTTACAACAATCGCCGTTAATGCAAAACGATTCAACCATCAAAGAGTAAGATTGATGATATATAACACAAACACAAGCGCTTTCATAAATCTCAAGCTTGTATGATTACTTTCTTCTTAAAAATATGCTTATAATTATTGAATAATATAATATTTGAGGTTTTTGCCAGAATTGTCATTTCAAAGTTGAATATATTTGATTACTATCTAACATATTTAGAAAAAAAAATCGTTAAATTCAGTAGATGAATCATTTTCCCAAAGGTTTCATTTACCTCAAAGTCTGTCCCGCTCAATTCGTGCCGTATCATTTTAAAAAGTGTTATGTGTGCTTGAAAAGCCTCGTTACTACTTTACTTCACGAATCACTAGATTGTGTTTCTTGACTTTTCTTGTCTAAACTAATTTTTTTTCTGGATGAATCCTCTTAAAGTTACGCCTAATCTTGTTGTTTGATATAAGCCAGTTTGAAGTGTCCGCATCAAAAGATATTGGTCGCACGAGTAGCACGTCTTGACATGATCGACAACTAGATTGACATTGAGTTAAGATACATCCGTTGAATTTTATTATTATCTTTGGTTTATTTCATATTTCAAAATGTTTCTTTTTTATCTTTGTTTTAATTTTAATTTTTCATTAAGGTCAGTGGTACCAAATAATGAAACACCTACATCGTTATTTATTTGTGATTTTTCAAATTTTATGTTTTTAGTTGAATAAATCTGTTGCCTTTCCTTTTGTTCTTAAATTTACTTGATATATGGATTGAAAATAGTTATTATAAAAAGCACACAAGAAGACTGCAGATCCCCAAAAAGGCACGAGGTTAGCTTTTTGAGCTAATGAAGGATTGTTTGAAGTTATGCTATTCGCTGTTGCTCATCCACATAAATAGTAGGACATTAGCATGAAAGAATGATCATTCAAATACCTGTGGCGAAATAACGGGAACAAAAAATTAACAATATTTCGGCAAAATTGCCTTCAACAGGTCAAACAAATACCCTTTTTATAAGCTAGTATAACATTATGAAAACAATTCAAGGCTCCATTACCAACCAACGTTGAACATCGAACTACGGGTTCGCAATAATAGATATTGATAAATGTGATAATTATTATATTTTTACCACCAGGGGTTGATTCAGGGAAGGAATAATCGTGTAATTCACCCTCATCTAGGGAAAGGAAAAGGATAAACCGGGTGATAAAAGAGATTACCCCTTCGTTATTTAAAAGGCATGGGAATAAGTTGTTTTTGTGAAATATAAAGAATGATTTATAAATACAATTGAAGTTGTACCTGTTATAATGAGGTCAATTGACTTTCTGCTCTATATGTACGCCATATAGAAATAACATTTTGGAACGTTAAGTGAGTTTGTCTCAGTTAACTATATTGAATCTTTAGGATTTAAAAAGGGAAGGGGGAACCTTGGCCTTGAAAAGGAGTTATAAATGTTGCTTATCTAGAGTATTTTTTTTAATGCGGGGGACTTCCCCCTATGTTCCCTGGCTAAACGCCTTAAGGCGTGCGGATTTGCATCTTTGTTATTAACTAGCGACTTCGTCACGTCGGCGTTACCTGACTTCCTCTTATAATGAACTCAAAAGAAGACTAAGGAGTAGAAGAAGAAGAAATGATACATTCCCCTCTGAGCTTGCAATGCATACATGTTATTAAAAAGGATCTTTATTCTAAAATATGCACTCACAGTTTCAATAAGATAAAGAAGAAGAAAGTCTCCGTAGGCAAATTTCCCCTTACTAATGAAATGCTTTAATGTTATTAAAAAAGGATTTCATATAACAGCATCAGGCGCTTCACGCCTTCGGTAATATATCTTCGCGCTAATATTCCCGAACAGTTTTCAAAGCCTAAATACGCCAATGCATTCTACCAACAGAAGAAACAAACACGCGCCAGGCGCAATTTGGTATGAAAACTTTGCGGTGAAAAACATCGGCATTTTTTAGCCACAATATGTCGCCCTCCAATTTGAAATTCCTACATCTCTGCTTTCTATTAAAAGAAGTAATAACTGAGTTTAAGTTAAAAACATAAAATACAAAAAAAAATTATAAATAATAGAGAGGTTGATCTTGAACATAACATAACGGACAAAACAGGGTCAAAAAACATACTGTCGTGAACAGTGAGCGATTCTAACCAAGACGACGATACAGTTCGATTCAATTTAGTTTGTACCTTACTACTTTAATAGTATAGTGATATCGAGTTGATCACGGGGTGGCATTGTCTTCCATATGGCCGTACTTAAAAGATAATATATAGGGAAAACAACATAATGTCATAAAATCCAAAGTAGATGCATTTTCAAGAATTTTATCATTTCAAGTAGCTCTTCCATATGTTTTTAGTCTTATGTTCAGACCACTGCTCAACCGATCCAGGGACCTTTGAGGAAATCTGGACGCAAGCAAGCAAGCATACGTATGTATAATAATATAAGGGGGCGCAACTCTTTGTGTAGTTAGGTATATTCACTTTTACATTTTTTAAATCATATTAAAATATGATTCAAGTATTTTATTACGAATACTAAGGGCAAGATAATTTTTGTTTGAAATAAAGTTAGTACTCATTATTTATTAAAAAAACAACTGTTAATGTATCTTTTAAAGTTTCCATTGTAAAGAATCCGACTACAAAATGTAACAGTTATATTTTATACAACCAAGCACCTACACATATGTATATTGTTATATATTGTGTGGTGCTTGTTCTGATGTCTGTAATTTCTGGGCAAATAACTCTTACATCGATTCAATTACGTTTAGGTAACATATGGAGCTCCATTGAGTCTCCAAAACATATACGTTTTCAGATTATCTTGACTCATCATAATGAACTTGAGTTGACGTACGATTCAATTGGAAGGTCATACATATCTAAAGCAAATCTCACGGACAACTATAAAATAATCAGAAAAATGATCAATAAGCACACTGCGTTGGAATAGAAAATTATCTCTAGCTAAAGTACCATTTTGACTCATGAAAAGAATTCGCGGATATTATTTCCTGTTCAAGTGACCTTCAAAAGGCTGAAGAAACAGTAACTCGTGTGATTGTTATTATCTTGAGTTGACTCTGATATTGAGAAAATGTAACAGCACATTTGCTTTACTGCACTTATGAGGTAATGTAAGTGCATTTCTTAGCATGTGGTAGGGGAGATAATTGACTGCATTCGTAAACATTCTAGACTCCTAAATCAGTAACATTTTATAGCATTTTACATTTTGTAGTGTCTTTATTGTGATCCGTGTTATTGCATCAAACCAAAATTTGGTTTAGATTCAATTGACTTTTAAGAAAGTTTGCGATTAAGGTTATTTGAACTTGATAAATTACTGACGTTTTATACATGTAACACATACAAATAAATCAATGAATAATACACAATATGTCTATTTGAGTGATCAAATAATGCACAATGATTCCTTTAGATCTCTCTAATTGACTTATGTAAACAAATACAATTTGATAATGCTGTGTTTACGATAATCACACATGAGACAACGAACGTGGTAAGTAGCCAAGGTACACACTAACTCAGCAAAGTATCTTGAGCGATTTATCTTAAACAAAGGCAGTGTCAAACATAATATTGTTATATCAAATTCGCTAAGAACATTGCAAATACACTCTTCAAACGTGATTATTGTCATTGTTGAATCATACTGCCTTTGTTTTGTGTAATATGATTATATAAAAAACAACCAACATAAAACAGCGCCGTGTGATCAAGTTCATTGAACTTATAAAGATTCTAAGTTATCCACAGAAGAATATTAAACGAACACACACTATTGCGCACTTTTAGTCAAATTAAACACCCAGACAACAACCAGTAGTAAAATCGAGTCTTATTCCCTTTATATCAGGATTAACCTCATCCAATTTTGATATTCGTTTGCAGTGATGACATTTCTCAGTTGCCATTGAATCAACAATATTTGTTATGGTCATAGCTTCATAACAAGTTGAGTTCAGGGGCCTGGGGTCATTTAGTTGTAGCGGTTAACGACCGATTTTCGAGGCAATTGATTACAACCGCGCACGCATTTCACCCATTATTTATCCGCACACATAAATACAATAGAGCCATCCAGAGGGGACTAAACAACTTGACGAGAGCCAAAGGACCCTGGAAAAGTGGACCAAGAACTATGCTATCAATGAACAATATTTTCTTCCAAAGCTTTACGATCACTAATTACTGTCATATTTCAGATATAAATAAGTTTCACTGACAAGGTCGTATATTACGCCCTCGACCTCGTGTAAAACCAATTATTGACATATATGCCTACTCCAGTGTGACCAAATTGATTATTATTCACCGTGATGTATACAGATGCTCTTAGTTTATCGTTCATCAAGTATGCTTATGAAGCAAGTAACATCTGTTGCATTTTTTGGCCACCACTTCTGCGAAGGGATATGTTATTTTTCTCAATTGTCTTATCCGTACAACCTCTTTCTATCTTTAATATATATATATATATCGTGTTTTGAATTTAGCATAATACATTAACGGATCGTAGCAATATATTTACAAGTAATATAACAAAAAGTAACAACAATTGTTGAAGAAGTAAATACAACATAAGTGTTCCTAACCGCGAGGTGAAATTTATTTCTGAATTGTGTAGTAATAGTGCCATTTTAGGCAGCCATCAAATATGGAACATGAGATGTAAAGATGAACTTAGTCATGACTGATTTTTTTTTTTTTTTTAATGTACCTGTATCTGAGTTTGTCTCTTAATCTCACTGATATGATCTTTGTTTGTTTATATTTTACCTTATGCATATTAATGTTTTGGTA
>JAUUEB010493426.1:0-10604 GCA_032362205.1 Clione limacina
GCATATATCTATCATTCTTTGGTAATTAAATTAAATTCAATTACTCTGTCATTTGTTAACAAATCTTGTTAGAATTGAATAGGGGTCTTCATCGGTTTGAATTACAACAAAGTAACAAGATTTGAAGTCAATGAGTGGTACATTTCTTGAGTTATCGTGTCCACGGACAAACAGACAGACAGACAAACGAGAAGCGTCGCATACCCTACACTAATGCTTGGTGTCGGGAAACATCATCTCAACACAGACATGCAGGATGTTAACTTGTTATTTGATAATTGTAATGCACCAATCTGGCGATAAAATATTTGCTATTATTACATGTTATCAAAGCTCAAACAAAAATGGCAGTCGTTAGATTATTTGCACAGAATGTGTATTGATGCGTGATCATAACAAATATGTTTAAAATAGCTATCCTGAAACAGATCCACATATAAGCTATTCGTATTGGTAATAAAAACATATTTCATTGTTTAACAATCTGAAAGAATAAGTACGTTGGATATTGTGCTATTAAAAGAATGACACAATATTACATTTTTTAACATTTTGATACAGAATTGCATATGCTATACATAAATGCGACTATGAAATTGTGTGGACATAGTGAAAATCTATGCAGATCAACTTTTTTTGGCGGGAATTTAACTTTTGAATACTATGTAAAATGGTGAACAAATTAGGTGTTACACTTTCATACTGTAAGATTGGTGATTGGAGCTACTGCTCAAACATGGTGTCGATTCATCAACTTTCTTTTTTTCTACTTCTCTAAGTGAGCAAGTATGGAGACGAAAAAATGATGATTACAACATGAAATTGAAAGCAGGGGTGGAAAGGTAGATCAAACCACCATTTCATCACTGTCATCACATTGTAAATATTTATTTAGGCAAAAACTGTTAATTGATTTAAGCTAATTCATATCGTCAATACGATTATGAAATGTAACGACATTTTACACACTGTAAATATTTCAAAATCTGTAAACCATCATTTCGAAATCTTGTATTGAACAAAGTCAAAATAATGAATATCATACCTAGTCTTATGTATACCTTCGTAGCAATGAATAAAGATATCGTTTTATTTGTTGCCTTTGTCATTTGCTGTCATATCTGAGAGTGTTGAACAGGGTGTATAATTTGACGTTTTGATAATGTTAAATGTGTTTTTTTGCAAGCTAAGCTGTTCTCGTATGAAAAGGGTTACTAAATGCTAACTGCTATGGAAAATCAAACCAAGAAACATAATCCCGAATTCAAAGCAAGCAGTATTGGAAATTTTGAATATGAAACGTTTGTATCATGTGTATTACTTCCAATTATACCGAACAATCTAGCATAAGCTTTTTTTTTAGAAACTTTTAACATGTTTACTGTAAACAGGCACCAACGGTTACATACATTTATACAAAAAATCATTGTTGTATATGTATAGATTTCAGTGGCTTCTGCAGGCAAGATCTATTACTTATCAGTGATGTACTCTGGAACCTAGACCAATTTTGTATAATTATTCATCATGTGCATATTAAAGAGAGGCTTCTAGTGATTATTCAGATACATATAACAATATTCAACGGTCCCACATTAATTGTCACTTAAGCCGACTTAATAATAGAGCACCTTTCATAAATGGGAAAAATGAAATGATGTGGTTGTTGTTTAACATTTGTTTCTTTTAAACCAGTTACAAAGCAAAACAGTGAGGATTTATATACCAAATTCGGAAGACCTGGAAGTTAGAAATGAGTTATCACCACTGAAGTCAAATCAAACAAGTCTCTTTCTTTTGACTATATTTTACTTTTAGTTCTGAAAATATTTGCTATGTTGAATTATTTGTCAATTGTAGAATGTTAATGTGTTAGTTTAAACATAACTGTTGCCGTTTGAATTATCTGATATATGGTAACTGGTGCAGCTGCTGAGAAAATCAAGTCCCCAGAAATACTCTCGAGTTTATAGTAAGCGGTACCAGTTTACATATTCAAACTACAATAGCCGAGTTAATTATTATATATTTCTTCATTCTTTGAACGCATCAATATTCCAAATTCATCTGTTTCAGATTGGACAAAAACTGAAAAAAGTAATTTATTTATCTTTACACAACCTGTTACTGTTATACCCGACATTGCCCGGGATAAAAATCTCCACATAAACATTTTGGTCTTTGTTCTAGAAAAAAAGGAAAATGTTCAGAAAACATTGGCCAGTCAAAGTTTGATCCCGATGTACGGGAGAAAAAGCACTAGATTTGAAATATTTTCCATCCTCTAGAATACAAATCAAACAACAAAAAACACAGTGTAAATAAATGCGTACATGTGAAATTCCACTGACATCCGTAAACCGGTATTGCAGGCTAGCCCTTTAATCGGTAAAATGCGTTTTAAAGATGGTCCGATATTTAAAAAAAATATATATTGTAATATCTAAAGTATTCATTAAAAAATACTCAGAATGTTAATATTTACACCAAATGCTTAACTACACATCCTAGTAAAGCTGCACACAACATGGCCTAGTTTTCTGTAGATATTGCCAAGACAGATACATACACACATGAATACGCCAATGAATACATAAATGAATAAACAGACGTCAAGTATTATTATGTAGATATTACAAACATGTATACATAAGGCAAGTTGTAACCAAACAAAAAAAGTATTTGCACATGTATTGAAAATGTTCAGTTCTTTCATAAAAAACATCAATATTCATAATTGGTGAGACACACATAGCAAGTTTCGAACTCTTTTATGCCCAATTGCTATAACAATGAGTGAAACGTTATTGTCATATTCCCTACGGCTGTTTTGTTCACTGTTCTTACTTCATAACTTTTTCTCTTTACAATATGATGCATAAAAATACTCTAAGCATGCACAGAAATATATACTCGGCCTTGTTTTGTAAGATTTCTTATAATACTAATATATTTATGTAAAAAGACGCGCAATTGTGGCTTCTTTGAATCTATATAGTTAATAACCATCGGGTCTAGGTCTTATGAAAACAGGACTGTATCATTTTGCAATGGCTGTGATTGATTGTCTCGTTGCTATAATTGTATTGATGGCTAGATTCAATGGTCTGGTATTCAGAACAGCCATTAATAGCTAAAGTGTTTGTTGAATACATTATTACACATGTATCATTTTAGACAACTACATTGTTATTAGATCTTCTAAATTAAATAATTATATCATTTGGTCTATCAAATTATATCAAGCTCATACAAATTCAATATTTGGTATATAACAATCGCAATTTTCATTTTCACGAAAATCTGCTGTGAAAGTAAAGGTCATAGTTCATCGAGTTTATTTTCCTCTATTAGTGAAAAGATTTTGAAAGGTGTGATTCAGTAGAAAAAACCGAGAAAATGAACTGACATAATTCGTAACAAGGTGATAATAGTGTTGTCATGCTAAAACATTCGTAATTCAAGGTTGAGATTTTGGGTGTTGAAATACGCATTTTCGTATTGTCTTGAACAAAGTAACAGGCTATTAGACCATTGAATAGTTTCAACAGTAGGGCTCATTTTAGAAGGAATAAGAACTTCACATACATTGAGTTTATTCTAATCATATGCAGAAAAGTTTAACAATACCATAAATGAGGGGTTTCGTATCTTAGTTATGACGAAGATGGTATGTAAAAAAAGGGGCGACTGTTGAGTGTGTATGAAACGCATTGCTTGTTTGCCAACGTGAGAAAAGACGTTGGGGTTCACTAATGAATTAAAAAAGCATTATTATTATAACGTCTTAACATAATCTTTATTCTAACACATCATTTATTGTCATATACAATCGAGTATATCCGGCCAATGGTAAAAGCTGAGTTGTACTTTTTCAGTTTAACATCCAACTGTTGTTTCGTGTTTCTCCTTGCGTATTCATACAAGTCATCAATAACAAAAAAAAATAGTTTGAGTCGGTACAGATACTTAATAAATATAGATTTATTTGTTAGTTAGGTTACTTAAAAAAACTTGTGTTCTTGATCATAAATGTCACATTGTTATAACTCTCGTTGCCTGACCGAAGAGCCTTTTAAGTAATCAATTCGGTAAACATGGTTTTCAATTACACACAAAGCCATTTTCGGCGAATAATAAAAACTGTCTTATGACGTTTGAGTAAAAGTATCTGATTAACTCATGATCAACTACAGAAAAGCTCATAAAAGTAATAATGTTTGTTCATGTTTTTTTTTCAAGACATATCCAATTTACTTGTTTTTAGATTGATATAGCAAACTATTATTATTGTCATAGGATCGTAAATATTTAAACAACTGTGACGAATTGCTCTCTCGAAGGTCCGTGCGATATTCTATAGTTGTGAACAAAGTAAGATGTAACGGTGTATTATCTCTTATTATCGCTATGTCAATTCTCTGCTATCCATCTATTTATTCATTCGCACTATTATACGATAGACATTCTTATTTGTTCTTATAAATCAGTCTAATCTTTATAGATTTGATTTTTATATCTTTATGACGAATAAACAATTGCCCCTGTTCTCATTATTTTTGCATAGTAAATATTTGTACACAAATAGTAACTATACTCGCTGGAATAAAAAACGGTTTAAAAAACTAAAAATAATCCGTTTTCAATGTTTTGTATTTAAAGGGAAAAAGAATAGAAAAAAACAAGACTCCATACTTAGTATACAGTACAATACAACACATGTTTACAATTTAACGCACTTATATCAAAGTTAGTTTGTCCTTGATTTTAGCCATTCACGGGTCGTCATTAATATTTTTCAAGCTGGTTCAAGATGTGTACTTGTTCACTATTCTTGTGGACTAATGCTTTTGAATCGCATTCACATTTTTACCCATTTGCAGACGGAAGTTAGTTTATGTAGTTGCTATGATCGTTGACAATTATGTCAATATGTCAAACAACTGAAGTCAATAACGACATGATATCAATTGATGATAGAGGTTCACGTGCAAGGCGCCTTTTATTGTATAAAAAGCACTATCAGCCAATAGATCCTATCATGACTTCATAGAGACAAAAACTTTATTCTAACCCTTTTTGAATACTCATTTTCTTGTTCAGTGCCTACGGTGTTTGTCATAAGTCAAAAGTGACAATATTGGATTTGATGTTTGAGTTTGCTATCATTCTATGAATAAGATAAATCAACGTATGGCAAGTTGTAGCCATGCTATAGATGAAACGGAAATCCTTCAACTACCTAGCTTTCAACTTTAAAGCACGAAAATCAAAATATGAATAAGTAATCAACAGTTTAATGATTTAAAGAAGTAACTTAATGTTAACGTGTAGGGAACGATTTTTAATACATCTGGTAAATACAATATGATTGGAAGCCATATATCTGTATACAACTAATATACAATATCGTAGTAAGAGACATATAGACAGATGATAGGGAAATGTTTCCCAATTCAGAATTAACTGTGTGATCAGATAATTATTAGGATGTAAACTTGAAGATGTACAATGTGACATTTGTAACATTTTGCTTTGACATCGTGAACATGAAAAATAGTTAAAATGAAATTCACAAATGAAAGTCAAAAGATGATGCAAATAACACATGTTAATTAAACAGTCGGCAGTAGCTCATAAGTTAACCAATTTAAACCATCACACCAGAACATCAATTTTAAATTATCTGTCTTAAGTGATTCATTTGGAAAACTGTTGTACAGAAATAGGAAGCCTTGAATGTCAGGAGAAGGTCGAAAGGAATATCTTGATATATCAACACAAACTATTCTTCATATAGACCAACCTTGAACTATTTCATTGCTCACATCAGTATATCAGTTAGAAAAAGAAACAACAGAAGTCCCGACTTTTACCATACATCAAATATATCAAAATAGGCTAAATAATACACCTGATTTAATGATATATTATTGTGATTGTTATTTAACCATTAACAAAACAAGTAACTAGTAAACAAGAGTACACAGATAGAGTACAAACTCGACACTATGTAAAAACAAATTAACACGAATTGTCAAATTCTCCGTTAAAAAGATCGGAAATTGAATAGATAAAAAAACGAAACACATTTTATATTTCTTTTACATAAACCATTTAACAGAAAAACTCAGGGATTTTATCATTTCATAATCTACAACGAAAGGTTCAGCCGCAACAAAAGGTGCGAAAACATTGGAACTTTCCGTTCGCTCGCAAACCGTTTTACAGAAGTGAACGTTCAGAAAGTGAAGTAAGATGGCCTCTTGACATAAAATCGCATTTGAAAATACAGTAAAATACTTTAAATTCCCTTACTCTGTCAATTGTTAAAATTGTTAATGCTGAAAATAGGGGTCTTTATCGTGTTGATTTACAATATCGTGCCACATTTAATGCCAATTAGTTGTATATGTTTTTGAGTTATCGCGTTCACACACTATCACACACACAAACATCGTCACATACCCTTCACGAGTATGTATTACAGTGTGTCGGGAAATATCCAGACACATGGATGGTAAGTTTTGATGAACGGTTGGACGTTATGAAAATAGATAAACAGAAACAGATTACTGTCAAGTATAAATGAAACTACGATAGTTAATGCAAACACAGTCATCTCATTAACTGACAATAATAATTACATTATTCAAAGTTTTGTGGGTTATGATATATTGCCAAGTGGCATGGTTCAATTTTTTTTTAACTTCAATAATGAATTATGATGATTTTCAAAAAGTAGAACAGACGTGTGGGGGTGGACGGTGGTAAAATATTTGTCTTACATTCTTTTCACATCCTTTACACTTGTAGTTTAATAATCAAATTGTTTGACATTGCCAAGAATTAACCTATTCTCAACGCACAATGTTTTGTCTTTCGTTTCTGAAACTTAATTAAAAACGACGTCTTGTTCTGAGATCCCACCTTCTGACCTGACAGCTTGAAGTATGTGTTCGCTTTCATCATTTTTGGCTTGGAGGCATTATACAGATTTATTTAAAACAAGGTTAATATGAAAAAACAACAACAATTCCTTTGTTCAATTAAAAATATTTACGTGCAATCCATTGCATAGTAATATGGATCTTTATTTATCTACGTATTTTACTTGCAATGTTCTCTTAATAAAAATTGTCAATCTATCGTCACTTATATAATTATGTTTGAAATATTAAACGGTGAAGTGATGTCTGCAGCGGGCGTTATAGTTTAGAATACACGTTATTTTGGGGACACTTGCATAAACATAATTATCACGAATCATTTGATGTGATCCCGTTTTAACAAAGAATAATCCGAAAGACGTCATAGCATAATGTCATGGGCTCACAAGACGTCACGTCACTATCAGCATAAACTATGTATATACTTGAGACAGTCCATCAAAATGTGTTGACGTATGTAATATAATGGGTGCCCCTTATTTGAATAAAGCACTTGCCGTACAGATTATAATATTTCCCAAAGTGTATCTTAGCATGTTATCACATTTGAAATATTTGCGATAAATAAGTTCTGCGTAACCTAGATTCCTTTCTCTTGCTGTCGTTGCGCAAGAAAAAATATTTTACTTATTTCTGATTTCAGAGATTTCTAGATTTGTCTTAGCCACTGCACTGTCGTAGGTTTAACGAATGCATTGAGTAAATATCTAAAGATAAAATAAAGATGTAGCAAACACCGAAGTACAACTCATTAGAATTGGGGGTAAGATATCATAATGGGTTCGTGAAACAATTTACTTGAGTTTTACTCATAGAGGAAGCTGGGTAAGCTTGTAAATCCGTTGGTCCATGTGATCTTTCAGCATATGAGTCTGTATAAAAATATATAAACGTTGACAATCAAATATCCGCCTTAATAGCGTCATCAGAAATGAGAAAAAAAATGGAGTAATTCTTTTATGACAAACACCGATTGTACTTGATTTGTGTCTGTCTTTTTCCGGAATACATTTAATCTGCTGAAATTTGAACAAAGGTTGCATTTCTTTTAGTGGAGTATAAAACAATTTTTAGGATTATGTTGATTTAATATTGCGCTTGCATCGTTCGCCCATTGCAAACTTGAACAAAGTAAACGTTGTCAAAAGTAGACCATGAACTAGAAAAATGAGTACTCGTAACAAAAAACATATACGAAACAACTCAAGGGCCATAACTCTGCAAAACTATTTTTGAGAACAAAGTTTAAGGTCCCTAGAAGAGCATGTTTGCATTATTTCAGGGTCTTACTCCTCTTTTTTCCAAAATACTCAAAGGGGCCCTAACTCTGTTTTTAAAACGAGTTTAAAAAAAATCGTGAAAGCTGTTTTAAGATAGGCACTAAAAGATTGCAAGATTTCAGTTTACTAACTCTGAAGATGTGTCCACAACGAGTTTTTCCAAATTAACAACGAATATATAGCAAAAATCTCAAAAAGTGCCTATTTTTCACAAATAGTTCTTGATTTCGCAAACATTTTATACTCCGTCTATATTATCCTTCTAAAAATGAAAGAGATCCGAGTAAATTACTCGAGTCATTTTTGCTTAAAACCCTAGCTACAACCCTCCTTCATTATTTTCTCTTTTATTGCAACACTAGACTGATAGCTGGTGTTAAAAAGTGTGTTTGAATTCAAGCACAAAAAGTAATATCGATAAGTTTACTATTGCTTATTAAGGGCCCTCTTCTACGAAGTTACACTTCTGAGCTGAGGTATGAATCGTCGAATTTGATTTAACGCCACTTGAAAATAAAAACGGATCGTTTTTTATAATAACCTCTTGCATATAAAGACAATTTAATCTCATACGAATGTTATTTATATACATGTTTAACCGACTTGCCAACTACAAGTATAAATGCTTCTGCAAAACGGAAACAAATAATCACTTAGTTGACAAAAACTTCTCGACACAATTTCCCTTACTCCAAATACCTAAAATCTAGACGTATATTATCCGAAAGTAGTTCTCATTCGAAGTCAGTCGGGTAAGAATAGTTGTTGCAGTATGTGCAGGTCCAATTGAGCTGCAAGTTTGAAATCTAAGAAGGATCCTAGTTACACAGGGTAATGTTTTCTAAAGTTTTGTTCTGTGTTTTTATTCAAACTATTAACACAAATTTCTTTTTCTTCATATTTCAGGCCATGAGCCAACAAACTAAAGTATTGCATACTTCAACATGAAAATAGTCAATGCAAATATATTAAATGTAATGGTTTACCTGAATATTATCTTTTACAAAATATACTCTTTACATGATTTGAATGTTGATATTAATTTATTACAACTCAATTGCAATAAGCGTAGTAAATGAAGCAAGCCAGTTAGATATAACGATAATATTTTGTTTGTTTTTTTACTTTAAAAAATCAGGAAATAAACAAATTTTAACTCAAATCTTGGACAAACTAGTTGTGACAGTGACGCTTTTAATCAGTTTATTTTCCTCTTATTTCCTCCCTTCTCTTGATTTAGTTCATCTTTATTATCATTCCCATGTCGTCTTGACGTCCATTTACTGCTATCAGACTGACAAGTTCATAACAACTTGTCAACCTTAGTTTGCTGGTTTGATGATCATCGATTAAACGCGACTCACTCGGATTTACACGGATAAAAACGGGATACACAAATTTGACATACAAAGGAAAAAGCGGTTTGTAATGATGACCAATAATAATAAATGACATGAAAATAAACTTTTTACACTTTCATTTTTATAACCTAAAATTCAACCATATAGATTTCAATGATACCACTCCTCATATTTCAAGGTATAAGTCAATACGATGACGTGGATGAATAGCAGAACTGATAATGTTTTGTCACATGATTCTTATCTCTTAGCAATCAGTTTGTTGACAATGAAGATGTTGAGACACTTACGATATTGACATACAAAGTCAGCAATTACTCAATATGCTTGCAAACATAACATCTTAACCCTTATCAATGTACCACTTAAGCTTTTAAAATTATCTCTGACTTCACATTGTAAGCGTTGGTTTAGGCTAAAAAGGATAATAATTCTAAGCTGAGTTATCTCCCCAATCC
Source organism: Clione limacina (assembly GCA_032362205.1). NCBI lineage: Eukaryota > Metazoa > Mollusca > Gastropoda > Pteropoda > Clionidae > Clione > Clione limacina. The sequence goes on from JAUUEB010493426.1 coordinate 10,050, forward strand.
TATAATTAAATTCAACTGAATTATTTCGCTGTCAAAAATTCAATTAACAATCTGTTAAAATCATCGTTCTGTAATTTTTTAATATCATAACTATAGTCATCTTCAGTTTTTTAAGCAATAACTATCTCGCAATGTTTTTGCTTTTGTCTTTATATTGCTTTTAGATCTGAAAGTATTTGCCATGTTGGATGATTTGACGTTGATAGTTTAGCTGTATCAGTTTGAATATGGTTACTATAGATAATTTGGTTTCTTGAACGTCACATGGCCTTTATAATGTTAGAACCAACCTTTCAATCAATATGTCTGAAATATTACACGGTGTACACCAGGGACTCGAACCCGCGCCTACCTGCGCCCAACATAATCTGAGCCTAGCATACTACCCTCTCGACAACAGAGCCCTGTAAAAGGATAGTTCCTATCAATTACTGATAGGTTGCTCGTGCTATCCCCCAAGGTACATGTGGTAGATAGAATACTAAATTCTGTTGAACACCTCACCACCATAATTATCACAATCTTATGCACAGTGTGGGAAATCTAGTACTAGAC